>PVKS010008701.1:0-67149 GCA_004027875.1 Aplodontia rufa | reverse complement strand
ATATTAAGAGCAATTTTAATTGTTCAAGAAATATCTTTTAGCATGATAGAAGGCCCCATAGAAAGGTTATTTTCCTGTGAGATATAATTTATATAAAATGAAATGCACATATTTTAAATTAGGTATGCTTTGATCTTGTATTCCCATGTAGCCACCATACAAATTTAGAAAACTTTATTTTAATTTGTAGATAGTCCATAATTAGTTGGAATAATTTTTTTGAGCCTTACCTTCAGGTTCTTTTAGAAATCTACAAGTCTTCTATTTTATAGCTATTCTTGAAATGAGAAGCAAGAAAATGTCTGAATTGGAATTGAACCCTGCAGTCTGCTGTCAGAAAGAACTTTCCCAAGCTTTTTAGCCAATCAAAGACATGGGATAGTATCTGCAGTCCCAAGAAGATAGGTCCTAGAACCTGTGCACGTGACTTTGTTTGTAAAAAGGGTCTGATGAAATTAGATTAGGGATCTTGAGATAACATCATCTTGGATTTCCTGGGTGGGCCAATATCCAAGCACAGCTACTTTAATCTGATAGAAGAGAAGACATGCAGTGAGTAGAGGACACAGGACAACCAACGAATGAGTTATGAAAGCCAATCATGATTGGCTTCAGAAAAAGGTTGCTGACTTCTCAGACTTTGTTCTCTTATTAACTGGGTTTTTTGGGGGGGGTGCTTTATTTTTTATTTTGAGGAATAAACTAAAGAATATCATAGCTTCAATGAATCTTCAGGGAATAAATAGGAAAAAGAAACCCACAATGAATATTAACATCATTTTCTCTTCTTCCTGATGTGAAAATATGCCCCCCTGGGCCCTGGTCTCTTTCACATTGTCAAGTGCTGGCAAGTTGATTACTTCTCATGGCTTTTTTTTTTTTTTTTGTGCTAAAAATAAGAAAATAGAACTCACAGAAGAGTTCTCAAGAAAGTTTATAAGGATGTTGAAAGAGTTATCTCTTTAGGATTCATTTGTAGAGGTAATGATAACAGCTTTATTGAGTTAATATTATGAGATCTTAGAAGTCATGGGACTGATAAATAGTACTTTGGACATGTTCTTGGTCAGGTCTTAATTTGCTATGGGTTCACTTTTCCAGAGTCTGTCCTCATGGCCTGATCTTTATGACAGATGTAGTCTTCCATCTATAAAGGCAGTATAGACATGGCAACATGAACAAATATTAGTCAGTTTGTTTTTACTATGTATGGAATAATAAGTATTTGTTAAGAAAACTTAATGATTTGAGAATATCTATTCAGTCTTACTTATTTACCATTAAAATGTTAACCTGAAGGCATTTATTAGAAAATACTTGATCTGTGAAATACTTGACTAAGAGCATCTTTAATGTTTTCTTTGTAGTTATTCCTTAGGTTTCCCAACATCTCATCTGCCAAGAAAGTGTAATATCAAAAAAAAATTTGCTAATGATACATGATGCATGTAATAGGTAAGATAAACACACAATGATTAAGAGATGCAAGAAGGGGGCTGGAGCGGTGGCTCGGCTGTTACAGCACTTGCCTGGTATGCGTCAGTACATGGGTTCAAACCCCAGTACCCACATACACAACTGAGTGTCAGAGCAACAAAAGCCATGTGAAAAATTCAATAAAAATTGATTCTCTCTGTTTCTCTCTCTCTCACACACACACTGTCCTTCTCTCTTTAAAAAAAAAAAGAGATGAAAGAAGGCAATAAATATAAGGGAGATTAGCTTGAAGGAAGTCTAAAATATGAATACTGTATTTTAAGGAAATATTTTGTCTGCGTATGGGATTTTAAGACCAAAAATAATCTGGGTTAATTGGAATGAGCCACGTTTTAAAGCTTAAATTTATTGTTTCCATCTCAAAATACCTTAAAAGAAATGGCAAGGGGCTGGAGCAGAGGCTCAGTGGTTACAGTGCTTGCCTGGCATGTGCAAGAACTCAGGATTGAACCCCAGCACCCCATACACAATGAAGTGTTAGACAAACAAAAGCCACATGAAAAACTAAATAAAATTGTTTCTCTCTCTCTCTCTAAATAAAAATAAATGACAAAATGTTCTAGAAGCATATACATACACGCATACAGTGACTTGGTTTTTAGTATTGAGTTTTCAACAACAATTTTGTGACTTTGTGAAACATTAATCATTTGAATACCCATCCCATGCTTTAGTCTATGTGTATGGATTGTATTAAAAGTTTTAATGTCTTGCCTAGGTCTGAAATTAGGATACTAAATCAATATGAAAGGAACTGCAAAGGAACTTTGAATAGTTTCCATGAAACCTATACTATGGACTTTCTTAGAATCTGAAAAAAAGTAATTGGAATATAAAAATGAGTGTATTCAGAAATAATGTGCTAATATTGTTACACATTTGACCCTTGGATGGTTCCACTTTTATTTAAATTCCACATTAAATCAGGTCTTTTTTTTTTTTTTTACTTTGAATAGTGATGAGAATGTTATGTTTCAAATATTATGGCTATAATTACCTTTCCCCTCAGTCTAGCACATCATGAATGTCAGTGCCATTCAAAGGCTGCAAGTGTTTTAATTTCACATATTGAATTTCAGTATTGGCGTGTATGTTCTCTGATTTCAGAGAGAAGAATATTTCAATGAGGAAAGTGCACTTGGCACTTTTTAGATACAATTTTATTTAGTCTAAGTGGGGAGTCTTTGATTATATCCTTTAAATTGTACATAGTGCTTATGTTGCTTATGGAGAAGAGACTAAGACTTTAAGGAAATTGGAACAAAAGGTGAGGAAATCAGGTGTTGACTAAAAACACACAGATTCTTGGGCTAGGAAGAAACTTTGGTAGTTGGGAGGGAGCATGGTATAGGAATGAAAATGTGCTTTGGGGTCTGATGAACCTGAGTTCGAATACTGGATCTGCTACTGATTTATGGTGTGATCTTGGGCCAGTACTGAAACACATCCATTCTCATTTGTAAAGAGAGGGTTAGTAGCTCCTACCTCACAGGTATGTGTGTAGATTAAATTGGGCCATGTATATGGAACATGTGACCTAGTGCTGGGATATGGAAGCAATTCTGTCCTGTTATTTCAAGCTGTGCTCATTAAGTGTCATACGTTTAGAATGGTTTTACTGAGTGCCATCTCCACTTAGCCTATGCCAACAAAAACTGTTAAGTGATCTTTTCTGAAAAACATGCAAAAGTATATGTTTTTGTGTGATGGTGAGTTGAAGTTTGGTCAGCTCAATTTAGGCTAAAACTTATTTAAATATAACCTTCACATCTTTCCTTGTGTATGCACTGTCTTCCACTGTATTTAAATCCTACCCTCACTTCAACATCTTTTTCTCCATTACTCATATAATTCTATTTTCTGGGTAACATTATTGAGCTTGATTTTCTTTCCTTTAAACTCATTATCTATTAATTCCCTCAAATTTTCCTTCTTTTTAAAAAATCTCTACTGGTCTTTTGGGTACTTTCTATGACATTAAAAATATATCCACGTCAGTTCTATCTGAAGCCAAATGAATATATTTTTCCTTGATTCTATAACTCTTTTTCTTTCGCTAATGATCTGGTTTTTTAACTTCTCAAGCTGATCTTATTTTCTAGAGAATAATGCGATTTGTCATTGATGTCTCACTTCTCACGTTTTGTCCCCAACTAATTGCATTCTGTCTCCTTCACTTAGAACTCAACGAGACCTCTATGACAGAAGTCACCAGGGATCTCTGAAATGCCACCTCCAACAGATATTTCTCTTCTTTATCTCACTTTGCTTCATTTAATGCATCAGTTACTCGTTTCTAGAATTTATTATCTATTTTTCTACCTCCCGTGAGCTCACACTTGCACTATCTCTGTACACTTTTCTGATGATTGAATCCATAGCATCTTCAGTGAGATGAGTTTTATCTTTCCACTTCTTAAATACTAGTGCTACTCAGAGGTATGTTCTATTCTCACTGTATGTCTAAGACCACAGTGATTTACATTGTATTTTAAGTACCATGGACATATTTCTGAAGTTATTTTTATATCTCAGATCCAGAATTTGGTCTTGAATTTCAAACCAAAATTCTGCTCACTTTTAGATGACTTCCTTGGAATGTCTCACAAACATCTCACCTCCAATGTTTAAAATTAGATGCTTTTTCTCCCCCAACCCCTCAGGTATTTCAATAATTTCTAAGTTAATAAATTTTTATGTACTTACACTTTCAAATCTAGAAATATTTGCATTTTACTTGTTTTTGAGACTCATATCCAATTACCTGCCAATACCACTAATTTTAGTTCTTAAACATTTAGGATACTCATCTCCTGTTCTCTTTCTCTGATACCACTGCCCTCACTTAGTCTCTTGTTTTTTTTAATTGTGTTACTGCAATATCTTTCTGTTTAAATTTTCTGTTTCCCAGCATATCTCTTAAATTCATCCACCACATACACATTGGTATGTGCTGTCCTCGATGCAACCTGAAATGTCACATGCTCCATGTAACACTTTCCTCTAAATTCTTGCCTCCTGGAGCAATGGTTTTCAAATTTTAACAGTTGTATATTTAAAAGAAAAAATTCATATAGAATTCAATAAACAAAGGCTTATTTTTAGTAATTTTAAATCTCACAACTATAATTCTTTTTTACATAGAAAAGTAATTCTTGATCATTGTGATCAAAGTCAATCATATCCATCAAGAGTCGTCCCTTCCTCCTCACAGAACACTATTTTCCTTTTTCTATTTACTTGATCCCAAGGATCAAGCCTGGCAAACAGATGGGCAAAGAAAGAACATTCTAGGAATAATAAGAAATAGCGTAAATAAAGAAACAGAAATAGTAATAGTAAGGATATATTTGGTGAATATCTTGTTGTAGCAGAAGTAATATAAACATGGTGCAAATGCTTTTTTTATAAAAGTACTATGAGAGAGCAACAGAGACACATACACATAGAATCAATTTTATTTAATTTTTCATGTGACTTTCATTGCTCAAACACTTAGTTGCGTATGTGTTGCTGAGGTTCGAAACTGTGTCCTTACACATGCCAGACAAGCACTGTAACTGCTGAGCCACTGCTCCAGCCCTGTAAATGAATTTTTAAGAAGTAATTGATTACAAACTAAAGAAGAAATATAATGTTGGGACTTGTTTGTGAAATGGCATGCCAATAAACTTGGTGTTTGACATTTAGTTAACAGGAACCACAGTTTGGTTAAAAGTGGTAAGTAGCTGGGTTATTGTAATTCTATGGAATAGGTGGTGATGAAAATAAAAATCATGAATGACGTGAATTCTCATATTTGGAAAAATACATGTGCTATCATAAAAGATAAGAAATGAAGGCCAGAGTGAAGTAACACATGATCATGACTTGGAACCCTATAAGCTGATGCATCTGAAGGGTCTTGTAGACAAACAGAAATGATAAACCGAGAGCAAGGATTGGTCATAGAGATAAAGATTTGGGAGTTATGAATCTAATGTTGGTAGCTGAAGTCAGACAAGCAGACAAATCCACCTAGTAAGTTTATATGAAAGAAATGATTGAGGTAATACTAAGAAAAATACAATGATACAAAAGCTGGGAATATCCAGTTATAGGCAGAGAATGATATGCAAATGAAGAACCAGGAGAGTCAAATCATAGACTTCAGACAAGAGAATTGGTAAATATTAGTAAATGTCACAGAAAGGAGACATAATTAGGGACTGTGGGAGGCAGATTGAATTTTACCCCAGATCCCAGAAAACATTTTTATTATCAATATTCATTTTTCTACAATGTCCCCAATATGGTCTCTGTGTGTCAAACATTCAGTATTGTCTATATTTACTCAAGAATTGCTTAATTTCAGTCTACTGAGGAATCATTCAAAACAAAAACACTTTCTTAGTGGTTAACATTGCTTTTCATTCTTTTATGTATGGATATAAAATATTATTTAAATAATCGTCATCTATAATTAATATCACAGACATAGAAAATTTTCCCAAAGTATATTTTCTTCTCTTAAATCTTTTCTTTTTTTTGTTAGGCTATATAAATAATTATTAGACAGAATTTTTATTATCTGTTAATACATAAATGTTTCCTACATGTGTATGAAAAAGGAGTGTTGTCTAATTATTTTTTTAAAAAAGTAACATTTGATTTTTCATGTATTTAAATCCCATTAGATCAAACACCATAAGATTAGGACTATGTCCTGCATTTACCACATAGCTGACACATAATAAGTATATAATGAGTATTTTAAAAATTATTATATGTGAGGTAGTCAAAATAATGAGTAGCATATTGAGAGAGAGATGAAAGAACAAAACAAATAAGGGAATTGCATTGGAGAATAAGGAACGTATTTATAATTTAAATTAATAGGTTTTGCCACTGAATAATTGAAAGTTCAATAAAAATGGTGTTAATTATAATTCTCAACTAACATCCTGATGGAATCATTCAATTTGTGGCTGGCTTATTTTTTTACCTTCCAAATATTTATGAAATGTTGTTTTTCTAAGTAAGCTAAGAGGATAAAAATTCTCCAAGAAGTTTATTTAAAACTGCTTGTGAGGCAAACTTTGAAGGACTTCAAAGATGAATTATTAAGTGAAATTGAATGCAACAAACTATCCATGTTATACTTTCACTAAAGTAGACTCAAAATTATCTATATTTGAAAACATAAATAAGTATAAATGCAAGTTGCTTGCTCTTCCTCATAAGATCATGTATTCACTCTGGTTCAGCACCCTACAATACTAAGAAATCATCGGTATAATGTCCTGACAAGACAATAACTCTTGTATTCCTATCATGGGATTTAACACATCACCAATGCCACTCATACAGTGTCTTCATGTGCCAGGCACTGAAGAATTTACAACATTTTGTAACTATGTGATTTTTCCAGGTTTCTTGAATGAATAAGGCTCCCAGCTTATTCAGTGGGAAAAGTAAACTTTTATTTATCCGATGTCTATGTTGACTGCCCCAAATACCTTTTCACATCTGTTGATTATTAGGCCTATTGCAGTAAGGAAGAATATGACCTGATAATTTCCTCTGGCTACTGTAACTAAGTTCCACAAACAGGGCAATTTAGTAGAAATTTGTTGCCTGACTGTTTCAGCTCTTGTCAGGACTGATTCCTTCCAAGAGCTGTGACAGAAAACCAGTTCCATGCTTTCTGCCTTGATTCTGATGGTTTTCTTACAATCTCTTTGGTATTCCTAGGCGTGTAAACACCTGACCCCAGTATCTGATTTCACTTTCACGTTGTGATCTCCCTGTGTGTAATTCTGCCTCCAAAATTTTTCCTTTCTTAAAGGACACCATGTTGCATTACTCTTCTATGACCTACTTATAACTTAGCTGGTTACAGTTAATCTGCAGTGAACTATTTCTGGATAAGGTCACATTTTGAGATAGTAAGAGGTAGGACTTCAATATATAAATTTTTGAGGGAGACAATTTGGCCCATAATACTGTTTCTTAACAGGATTTCCAAATGAGAAAATTAGGGAAGAGGATTTATTAAATTTTAGGCATGGTCACATAAATTTTATGGCAAGACCTACAAAGTAGAGTACTGGTTGGGGCTGAGCAGATGTTCTGAAGATTTGTTTTAGATCAGTGCCAAAATGAGATGAATATGAAAATATGTTTTGATAAATTGTTAGTTCTGATAGGTACTAATACCATTTACTTGATATTTGGTCTCATTGAAAATTGGGAATATGCTGGAGCAATCAGGTTAATTTTGCCTGATTTCAGTATTTGTCTAAATAGGGAGTGAAGAGTATACCTTAATGTATAAGAAATTGGAATTATGTTGATTTCAGTGCTCATCTATACTACTTCAAAGCTTGTCAACTACATAATCTTAATTTCCCCACCATTGATTGATATGTTCCAATGTTATTTGTTCTGCTCTTGGAGAGCTACAATAAACAGTTTAGCAAAATTCAGCTTAAATTTGTAACTCCATTATATTAATTATTGGTGTAGATTGTTTTGAATCTTTCCTCCTGATTATAGTCTCCTGAAAGATTATTGATACATCTGTCTGTAAGTCTGTCTGTCATTCTGTCTACATTTATTCTGTCCCAAGTATTTTGCTTTCTTGCCAAATAATCTAGTTACTTCAGGTTTTCATGTAAGAGCAATTATTGTAGATAATAATAATATTTATAGGATGATGATAGTGTTGCTGTTTCCAATAGCATTAGTTGTGGTAGCAACATTATCAGCATTCCATATTTTCTTGCATCCTAAAACCCAGTTACACATGTAAGCACACAATGAATTAGAGCATCTCTGATTCATTTCAACCATCTTAACACTAAGATTCTGGCACTATGTGTTACCACTTTCTTGGAAGCTGTACGGGATTTCTACCCAAAATATATCTCCCTATTGTTTTGAAAATATTTGAAATATTTGCTTACAATTTTTCTGGTGATCATGTTTGTTCAGTCTTACATATAAAATTTTAATTTTAAAACATAGAATTTCAAATAGGGCTTTTGTAATCAGAGTGGGCTACATGTAAGTCTGTATTTGGGGGGAAAAGGATGTCAGGAGTGTTAAGATTTATCTCCTATGCTAAGAGAACATTATTTCGTAAATACAAATAATGTCAAGATTTGTAGAATTCTATTCATTTTAATTTACAAATATACTGTGATGGATAATTAGATCAGGGCAATGAAGTCCAACAATCAAGGGAACCTTAAAGCAATTTAGAGTCCTTTCGAATCTTTAAAGGAAATCCAATAAGCACTTGAAAAACAAAATCAATGGTGAGTTTTCAATATTTCCTTTTTGATTTGCCACAGGGTCCAAGTTTTCTCTCTGAGGCTGTTTTTCCTAAACATGCAACAAAAATTGAAGAAATGGATCCTTTTTTCAACCTTCATGAGACCATAAGCAAGGTAGGAGAAGAATACATTCATGAACTCTTGAATGGAATGGGAAAAGATTTTGTAGTGTTTTTTCTTGGTGTGTTGGGCAGATGTAGTGTCTTCTTGTTGTTGTATTTGGAAGATGTGGAAAAGGAAAATAAGAGAAATCTTTTGTAAGATACGCTAGAAGAGATTTTAGTACATCCTGTTGTCTTTCTAAGAAGTAAAGTTAGTAAGCAAATATTCAGAAAAAAAATTCATTCAAGATCATATAGATCTATAATTCATTATATTTGCTAAAATCTACCCTTAATATAACAATTAGCTTTTCCCCTTACAATGTGTAAGAAGGTTTATATTATGTTCTTTTTTTTTTTAAGAGAGAGGGATAGTGAGAGCGAGAGAAATAATTTTTTATTTAGTTTTTCATGTGGCCTTTGTTGCTCCGAGACTTTGTTGTGTCCGTGGTGCTGGGGTTTGAACTTGCGTACTTGCGCATGCTGGGCAATCGCTGTAACCGCCGAGCCACTGCTCCTGCCCCTGTATTATATTCTTAAATGTGCCTCTTTGAAAAAGGTACAATAGAAAATGGGTCTTTGAATTTCTCTGTCCAGTTTTCTTTTAATATTCAAGATACTTGTTTGTGGTATTTTGAGTTGCGGTAAAAAGAAATGCTTCTTTTTTAAATAAGGAAGTTAGACTGCTTTCACAATAAGACTTATTTTTGCTCTATGATTGGTGTACTTTTACCTTTACTGCATTTCCCTGGCCATAAATTTATTGTGAAGAAAATTAAGTTTTACAGTGTGAAAGCAAATAAATTTAAAGTTCATGACATCATATGAATTTTTACATTTGCTGATTATTTATCTGAACTGTCACAACCTGCTTTTGGGGGATAGATATTGTAGAGAATATTGGCATTTCCATATTTTAAAAATAATCCATATTTATATTTGCTTATTTGAAAGATTTAATCATCTTTAAATCTTAGTGAAATTTGATAAGGATAGTTTTCTCCTTTAAAAAGAGGGAGTGTGGTAAAATGAACTGAGCTCAAGGAGTGGTGATGGAATGACCACAACACAGACCAGAGTCCAGGTCTATCTCTGACATTTAAGAGCTATGTGAATTTATTTTATTTCTAAACCTTTAAAACATGAGGAGTTCAAACTATATTTTCCTTAAAATTCTTCTAAGCTCAAAATATCTTAAATAAACATTTATCATAGTTTCCTTTACTATCTATCCTAGTTCCTTAATTTAATTTTTAATATCTCCATCACTTCACTGTGTATTATTATTTGGATATAAGCTAGAAATGAGCCCAACTATTTCCTTAAGATCCATAATTTTAGCTTTGTAATCTTAATACTTTGAGATTCTGTATGTGTGAGTGTATAACTACATATTACACACATGTGAATATATATGGATGTGTATAGATAGTTGAATGAGTATATACATCTATTTGGGTGAAAATATATATGTAAATATTCAAATATTCTGACTACTCAGGTTGAACACTTCTTTACTTATTTTTAAGAAAGAATTTGAGGATTTCAATGTAATGAAGTAATGCTATTTTCTCCACTTTTCCAGCTTTTCTGATGATCAGAAATATCAAAGATTTTCATGGATGGGGCAATTTGAGACCATATTAACACCAGATACATAATGAGATGATAGTATCTAGCAAGTGAAATCCTTAGTCAGATAAAATGTTAGATGCTTGATTTTAGAGGTATACACATGCACACCCATTCTCAGTGTGTGAGATCTTAGCTGCATTTAAGAAGTACAGCCCCTGAAAATTTGTTGGGAAGCAGGGATGGATCAGTGGATCAGGAAGGGAGAAGGGGAGTCTAGACATGTATAAAAGGTCAGTGTTTAATGTGAACCACACAGAAGAGACCATTAAAAAGCAGACACAGACTTTTTTCATATGTTTTCAAATATATTTGGTATGTAAATGGACATTTCATTAACCCATTAAATTGATGTTGGGAAGAATTTTCTGCCTGTGGAAAAGAAATAGAACTCACTTAAGTGCAGAAGCAAGTGTTCTAGAAAATGTTTTAATGACCAAATGCATTATTATTAGCACTCCTTAGTCATAATGGCTATCTGCACTCATGTAGACAAGGGCCAAGGGAAGAAATTGTGCTTCGTAGGTTCATTATTATTTTATCAATAGCAGAACTGAGGAAGTGAACCAAGAACTGTTTAATGGCATTTAACTTCATTTCTTTGGATAAACAACAAAATAAAAGTGTCTTTTAAATATAGAACTGAACAGAATACACAATAAGGAAATATACAGCATAGATTTTAGTTCTGTTCTGGATACCAAACTATCATCTTATTTAGTACAACTTTATTTTATACAAATACATCATACACTCCCAATGTTCTTCCTCATTAACAATCTGTGAAGTCAAAAGGTTTGATTTATATGCTTTCTCTAGAAATGCAGCATGTGTGCGATTGTTTTATTACTAACATGAAGAAATTCTAGAGCTAAAATATTTAAATAGGTCATTACTTGCATTTTCTGAATTTCATTTTTACTTTAAAGCAAAAATCTAGTACTTGCTCTCTCCCAAAGATGTGAAAACATGTATGTATTTATCTCAAATATATGAAAGTATGTAGCTAAACTAATTAATTAAATACTGAGAATATACTAAGTATACACAAATGGAGTATAAAATTTAATTTGTGAAGAATAGAGGTTTTTAGAATGTCTTGTTTTGATAAGGATAATGGTGGTGTGATCTCAGCATGTCACATGTTTATTATATTCCTGTTCCATGTAGTAGTGCGATATGGTAAAAAAAGCCTTTCACCTAAAAAGACTCAATTAGATATCAATATTTGTCTATCAATTATCAAAAATTAAATGAAATGTAAGAAATAACTTGTATAATTGTGACACATAATTAGTACTATACATTAATATTTTAATATTAGCCAACAGTATATTAATGAATATTAACATTTTTTTCAAGTAACTGGAAATAAATGAAATATTAATGTGATGTGATTCTATCTTGTATCTTTTCCAAGTTCATAACTATTTGCATTCTAGATCTTTGCTATACATCATGATTTTTATGTCAAAATAAATGTCAATTTCTGCACATAAGAAAATTAATAATACATAATTTGTGCTTTACTGAATTTAAATAATATTCTAAAATAAATAAGTACAGTATAGTATGTGAATTGTGAGTCCTTGAAAGTAGGTATTCAATGTCCTGTAGTGTTTTTTTATTTTGTTTTGTTTTTTGCAAAGTTTGAATTTGTCTTGGCATTTGTCTTTTTGATGTAAAGCATGGAACCTAAGAAAGTAATGAATGAAGCTCAATATTGATGCCAAAAGGTGTAATCCATCACGGCTCCAGTGACAGTCATGTGGTACCGTACACGATGGCTGAAGGGTAACACATGCTGCATCGATGTTGAAGATTTTTTTCTTATCCTCTATAATTGCCTTAAAAGTAGCCTTTGTTTTTAAATTATCATAGAAGCCAAACTAATTCCTTCAAAGACTAAACAGGAATTAAATACCAGTATAAATCTTAGCTGCTTAATCTTTTCAATAAGTGAATACAAATCACCATGGATTCATGTTTTGAAATAGGCTTATTTCTGTTTTTACACCTAGGAATTTTCTAGTTATATTTCTAAATCTTCAACATTTTAGCTCATAAATTGCTAGTATTCATGTAAGCATTCTAGTAGTCTACTATTGGCCAAGCAAGGTGCAAAAACATTTGAAATCCAAAAACAATTAATTCACAATTGGTCACAGGGAAAAAAACAAGACATGTAAATCATTTTAGTAGTATTCCAAAAGAGGTGAGTAATGTAGACAAAATATGGGAGGAAAAATAGAGGAGATAGTGAAAAAATAGAGGAGAAAATGCTGAGGATAGAATGGTTCACATAGTCCAGGAGAAAAGGACAGGAGGAAGAAGATGGAGCCTGTGCCTACTACCAGGGGACTTGAATTATTCACCAAAGTAACATTCAGGGAATTTAGAGCATTTTCCAACTTTGTGTTAATGTCACTGAGCTTCCCCTGAGAATGTTTTAAAGATTGGATTGTTAATGATAGTGTGTGAAAAGTAATGATGTGTATTTTAGGCAAAATGACAGATTTGAGAGACAATTTTCAAATTGAATAATTCTGAATAGTTTGCATGATATATGAAACATGAAGGAGAGTGAAGAGTCAGAGTCATTTTTAATAGCTCTATCTTAAGCAAAGTTGATATTATTGGTTATTTATTAACTAAATCATGAATTGATTTGGAGAAAGTGCTGACTTTGACCTTGGACACATGGAGATTTGGAGTGCTACAGCGCATCCAGGCAGATGCATTTACTGAGGCAGGTGGATGTATGAAAATCCTGGTCTAATCCAATGTCAAATATAGTAACCACTAGTCACAAATCAGTTTAATTAAAAAATCATTTTAACTAATTTAGAATTTCTATTCTTTCATGACATTAGCCACAACTCATGATACATGTCCAGGTATGCTGGTGGCTACTGTATGTCACAGCACAAATTGTAGAAAATTTACAGTATTGCTTCCTGACAATGCAGTTGTTACCTAGCACTCATGCAGAGAGGGAAGAGCAGCAAGAGATGGAAAAAGAACAAAGATGGAATGTTTCTTGTAATACACAAGAAAAGAATACGTTTAGAAGGAGACAATTTTCAAAACTACATTCACTCAATCAACTTCTCGCTATAACTTTTTAAATTTTTCTTTTAAAGAGAAGGAGAGAGTGAGAGAATCAGTTTTATTTAGTTTTTCATCTGGCCTTTGTTTCTCTGACACTTAGTATTTGGTGCTGGGGTTTGAACCCGTGTCCAGACGCATGCCAGGCAAGCACCGCAACAGCTGAGCCACCACTCCAGCCCCTCACTATGACTTTTTAAGGCAATTATTTGGATTTCTGTTATTAGTTTTCCTTTTTTATGCCTGACCTTCAGACTTAGCTATTCTCAGTGAAGAGCTTCACCTTGCTTGTTATCCATTCCTTATACTACTTTTAATATTCATTTTTCATTTAGCATATTTTATTGACATTTTATTTCTAAAAGTCTGACCATAAAAGGCATCTAATTAATGATGACATAAACTTGTATTTAAGCCACAACAACAAGAAAAAAAAACTGTAGCTGCATTTAGAAGACTCTCAAACCTAATATAGGGCATTTGGGCACCCAGAGTAAAGGTACTAACTATTATATTGTTGGATTGATATTTAATTTGTCACTCCAAATCTTCTATATTACATTATATATAAAAATCTCTGAATATGACTATTACATCCAGTGAAGCAAAAACTCTTCATGCATGCGGTTCATGAAAACCAAGAAATGCGCTAATTCTGTTTCTAAGTCTCTGTAAGAAATATCAGTTTACTAGTCCTTTCCTTGTTGTTCTGACCTTATTTTAGAATAGAATGTCAGTGTTTTTAATTACTATTGGATATGCAATATTAGTAACATAGGTCTTTCCAAAATATTGTTCTTAAGAATTGTATTTTTCCTTTTCTCACGTAATGTCTAATCAAGATATTTTATTAAAACTATTTTTGAAAAAAAAACTATTTGGGTGGATTTGGTGGGAGGAGGGACAGGAAAATGGAGGAACAGGAGAATAAATCCGATGAAACTTGGCTATGTAAATATGTGAAGATACCCCAGTGAATTTCACTTTAATGCACTAATGTCAAAAAGTGCAAATAAATAGAAGAAAAATCAGTAGACTAGAGGAAAGGGGATGGGGAGGGAAGAAGAAAGGGAAAAGGGGAGTAAAGGGACTAAATTGAAGATCATATTCTATGCCTGTATATAATTATGTGAAACTGAATTCCAGTACCATGTATGATTATAATGCACTAATAAAAAAGATTCTCAGGAGTCACAGAATGCATCAGTAAATATCTGATGTTGAGTGTCAAGGAATAATAATGCTGAAATGTATATGATTAAAAAATAAAGATAGCACTGGATGTACCTAACTTTGTATGTTATTTAAGTGTGTCTATGTACCCAGGAAGACCAGAACAGTCATAAGGATCAGAGAATCACCTTTGTAACAGAAAACGAGCAGTTTTGCCCCTGCTCCGAGGTATACATTTTAAGTTTACTAGACACACTGCTTAAGGTCAAGTTTACTTTGCTATTTCAGGAATTTCAGGTATTTAACCACTCATTATAAATAGCCCTTGAAGGGACAGTTGTCATTAAGTTATGTTGAATATTAAGAATAGGCAATATATTTGATCTGTAGTGCATGTATCAATACTATGTTATTTAAATTTTCTACTTTAGTTTTCAAGGTATCTAAAGCATTAATCCTAAATACATTCTGTATTTGAAAAAAAAACCTATTTAGGTATTGCAATATCACAAAGATAAAATAGAAGGAATAATGTAATATTCCCCCCCCCGACTATATATGTGGAGAAAGTATTAAAATGAAGTTAAATTTTAGCCAGGAGGATTTCAGGTTCAAAGCCAGCCTCAGCAATTTAGTGAGGCCTTGAGCAACTTAGTAAGACACTGTCTTTAAAAGAAAAAAAAAAAAAAAAGGACTAGGATGTGGCTCAGTGGTTAAGTAACCCTGGGTTCAGTCCCTGATACTAAAAATAATAAATTAATTTTTAGAATAATAGTAAATGTATAAAGCCAGGAAATAAAGGTTAGTAATTCTTCTAAACTCAGTTTTATAATTGTGGGAATAAAGATGTAAATAAAGTTTAATTATCACATCTTTAGTTATGAAAAACATTTAAATGATTCTAAATTAACCATTTAAATTCATAGTAATTGCATTTGGCCATCAATCATCCTTTAGAGGTAAATAACTAAAATCATTGATTAATCAAATCATATTTGTGAAAATATTACATCACTTTTGAAATATGAATATTACATTATTTTAAAAAGTCATTTTGAAAACATGTTTATATGGTTGGTATAATATTATTAACATTCTTAAAGCATGGCAATTGCAAACTTAAAACAATCTACTAATTTTTAAAAAGTAGAATAGAGAGGCAGACTAAAATAGAGAACTATTTAAGTTCTCTTGAGATTCCAATCTAATTTATAGCTTTGAAAAAATATAATTTAGTAACCTTTTATAAAGTAAGAAAAATAGGAAGAGACCAAATCTTTTGTTTAGTTTTTTAAGGTTCAAAGGCATATTGTATTCATTAGACTAATAGAATTTCTGGTATAGTACTTTAAATGCTTAGAAAACCTTGCTGTAGTTTCTAATCTGAATAAGCAAATCTGAGTGATTTCCTAATTCTCTAATGTTGATGTATTGTTTGGATAAAATATGAAAACATCTTCTATTTGTGAAAGTGTGTTTAAGGATACCCTGTAATCCTATGTATGTATATATCTGAGATTATTCTGAAGCTGTGGATTTAAAATCTTTATTTTAAAAAATTATAAATTTCCCCGGCTATGTAAAATTATTGGTACTAGATTCAAAATGTCTCTACAGAGATCTACACTGTATGTTTTCATGATTTTGAGATAAACCAAAAAATATACCAAACATATACGTTCAGTGCAGAGATTGTATGTTGTAATAAAGAAGGTTGGTTGGAGCTACTCAAGGGAGATAATGGTACATTATAACCAACCCCTTATGCTTTGAATAGGAAATATTATAGGTGTGCATTTTCCTCATAAATGTATAATTAAACTCAATATCTTCATTTACTGAAATTGGAGACTGTGTTGTGACTGTATTTTCTCTTACCCAGAGAGGTTTGGTTTATTGTTTTTCATTATGCTGCACAAACATTATAGTTTCTGAAGGCATGCCTTTATATTATCCATTTATTTTTTCTTTTTGTTTTTATTACTCAAAGGTGAATTATTACACGATATGAAATTGTCAAAATTTGACTCTTTTGAAACAGAAGTTAGTCATCAAAGTAGATATTTTGCCCAATGACACAGTATATTAAAGGAGCAATTCCTGTATCTTCAGATAGGAAAGAGTAGAAAGGCTGTTACTTTCTGAGTGTACATTTACATAGAAACTGATTTTAAGATGTATTTGTAACAGTATTCTGAATGTATTATTCATATAAATTATAATAGGAAGTGATATGATCACCTAAAATAATGTGACAATTTTTTAAAGACACACTAGTTCAAGAAGCATTCACATCAACTCAGGAAGTTATTACAAGAAACATTTTTGGTGATAATTAAATTTTGTATATTCTAAATACATTATTCTTATTTTAGGGGTTTGTCAAGAAGCTGAAAGTGAGTTTTTATGTTAAACTTCTGCATTTCCCTCTCACTTTGAAGAGGAGTCTGCCTTTTCACTCCATTCTCATTTAATACCATTATCAAAGCACTATAGAATACAAAGGCAAAGGGCAGAGAAAAATCCATGAATTTACTGAAGAACGGCATTTTAAGTGTCCTTTCAAAAAGTGTTGTTGAAACAAACTTCTGAATAAGAAAAATATTTAGGTGCTTCAGAAACTATCCTCTTAATAAAAGCATGTCAAATATAACATAGCTGAGCTGCTGTGGTGGCTCTGTGGTTGGAGCACTTGCCTGGCATGCTCAAGGATGCAGGGTTCAAACCCCAGCACCACGTACACAGATAACTGTCGGAGAAACAAAGGCCATATTGAAAAATAAGAAAATTTGATTCTTTCTTTCTCTCTCTCTCTCCCTCCCTCTCTCTTAAAACAAATAAACAAACAAAACAAAACCCAGCCTATCAGAACAATATGAGCCTTCTTGGAGTCTGTTATTATAATAGACTTTAATCCTAATACCTAAGTGTTCTGGAGATAGTACTCATTATCCCCACGTGTGACTATAATAAAAAATGCCCCTAAATACACACATGCAAACACACACAAGCTTATCACATGTCATTAACTAATTAATGACATATATTTTCAGTGAAATCACTCTCAATATTGTTCTTGGAAAAACCCTAAGAGACACACACATACACAGTGCACACATCAAGAGAAGGTTTATGTCTATCTCTATACCAATATGAATATCTTTCTCTGTGTTTGTCTTCTTTTCCAGGAAACTCTAAATGAAATATTGTTGAGTTTCATTTGATTCCTGAATTTTGGTTCTGTATATTCTGCTGCTTTTGGTGTGATGCAGAAAATATCCAAATTTGCAAATTTCTTGTAGAATGCCATCATTTAAATGATGAAGTGGTTTTGGGTTTGTTTTTTTCTTCTTTCTTTTTTTTGGCCAGGCACTCATCATATTACTAAACCACATATCTAGTCCCAGTGCAATATTCTAGTGTAAAATGAATACATTCCACAAGTAGGAGTATTTTATGCTGGAATTACAATTTTAAGCACTGAACAAGAACTAAATTTGAAGAAATCAAGCAAATTTATGTTTGAAAAAAACTTGATAGATAAATATGTGTTCTACCGAATCAGTATTTATTTATTAATATGTTCATTTCCTTTTTCAAAATTGAGGCTTAAGATTTCATTGCATTTGAAATTACAGTGATTTAGGTCATTTAATATAGGTTCAAGCAGTAAAGTGTAAAGTTTCTGCATTTTAAAATAAAATGATAATGAATAATAAGTATATTCTTTAGTCTTTAAGAAAATGAGTTATGGGGCTGGAGCGGTGGCTCAGCAGGTTGAGGTGCTGGCCCGGCATGCGTGAGTACACGAGTTCAAACCCCAGCACCACATACACAGCGAAGACTAGGAGCAATGAAAGCCACATGCAAGATTAGAATTGTTTCTTTCTTTGTCTCTCTCTCTCTCACCGTCCCTCTCTCTTTAAAAAAAAAAAAAAGAAAAGAAAATGAGTTATGATATTTAATAATTCCTGATTTTTAAAAAGCCAGGAAAATAGTATCAATTTGAACACATTTTCTTTAACAATAAAAATACACATATAAGCTAGAATGTTAGTTTGCTTCTAATAAGGACCCATATATAATATTGTTTAATAACAGAAATTATATTGACTCAGGTAAATGAAAGATATAGAATAGATGTATTTCAGGTATTTCTGGCTCAAATACCATGCCAGATTCACTATCTGATTTAATCTTAGTTCTGTCCTTCTGTATATTAAACATTTTACCAGTGCAATTCCTTCATAGTAAAGAAAATAAATAAATGACTGTCAGCAATGGATTCATATCTGTACATGATTCTGTCAAATCAGGATTGCACCTCTCTTCTGGTGACTTTCTCAAAACTGCATTGTTGCTGATTTATAGAAAATCTCAGAAAAATGGACCACCATCTTAGTGGACTGAATTGGTTTCAGGCTTGGTTTTTAAACCAGTCTTTATGAACAGGGATGTAATTGCTGACTGAATTAGGCCTGGTTTTTCAATTACTGCAGAAAGAGTAAGATTACCCTGGTTAATTCACGAGAGTGACACTGGTACAGCTGGTGTTCTTTTAGGCCTAATATGTTGCTGAAAAATAGGATGAGTTTCAGAGCAGCAAAAGTCTTGCACAGATAGCTACCAGGTCAACTAGCAATTATAGCAAATGCTGTGGTCCACAAAGGAGTAAGAACCAGTGGAAATGCAAAATGAGTTCTCAACAAAGGAGACATTTTTCTGATGATGGGTTGCTATATACTGGGTACATTTAGTTATTTTAACCACCTGAAATAGAACAGGAGACATATTTGAAATTTTTTTCAAAGGATAAAATACAGTATGAAGAGCTTTCATAAAATGAGTTTAGTTAAATATATTTATTTCCAGATCTCCACTGCTATTTATAGAGTATTAAATGGACCTAAACAGGGTTGAAAATATTTTACATCTGGGTACAGTGACACATGCTTGTAATCCTAGAATCTTGGGAAGATGAGGCAGGAGGATCACAAGCTCAAAGGCCAGTCTCAGCAACTTAGAGAGGCCCTAAGTCATTTAGTGAGATCCTGTCTCAAAATAAAAAATAAAAAGGGCTGTGGATGAGACTCAGTGGTTAAGTGCTTCTGGGTTCAAACCTTAAAATGAATGAATGTTTTTAAATTTCAGTGTATTTACCATGCAAAATGTTATTTCCTCCCTGCTTCATAGATATCTGCACATAATCCCCATATTCACCCTGAAACTCAAAGTCATTTTCAAATATATCACTCTAGACTAACAAAACAAGTTAGATTTGATAGAAGAAAAACAGCTTTTGCCAAGCTGAATCTAAGATGATCGTCACTTACAACTCTTTGCCTTTACAGAGGTGAGTGAGTCTCAGAAACTTTAAGAAATCTTTGATTTAAGAACTGCCCCCCTCCCATACTGTCAGAAGTTCTGCAAGCCCATGTAGTATTCGAGGGAGCTAATGATTTTTTAATTTTGTTTTGATAGTAATTTACATTCTAAATATGAGACATTGTTAAAAATTCAAAATATTTTAAGACACAACATCTTTTTGCTCTTAAAAGGCAAACATGTTTGTCAATGTTAGCAGCATTTGAGAGCCTTGCACTGCGTATAACGTGATATTTAAGTGTTTCATTCCATTGCTTACAGAAGGAGTTGATGCTTCAAAGACTGTTTACAGAACAAATGATAATTGACTCATCACTATTTGCAAAAATTAACCTTGATTCAGATTTTAACCAAATACCCATAATTGCTAGTGTCATGAAATAAGCATACAGATGTTGGAATGCCATGCACTCTAAATATCTTCTGATTTGGCTATCAGTATTTATTTATTCATGCCCAAATTTGCTTTCTCACATCCCAGTCTGAAAAATGTTTTTGAGTATTTGATATATGATATAGTTGTCAGTTATTGGTCTACTAAATAAATGCCTTAAATTCCTGATTTAACTATAGGTTATAAGAGGTTCTGTGTATTAGTTTTCTGTTACTATGACAAAATACCTGCACTTGTTAGCTTATAAATAGAAAAAGCTTAATTTGCTAGCTGGGAGTTTTCAATGCATGGTTAGTTGGACCCATTGCTTTGGACCTATGGCAAGGTGGTACCTCCTTGCAGGATTGTGTGGTGGAGAAAAGGGAGGGAACTATAAGGTAGAGAATAAAAAGCTACTAGGTTCCCATGATCGCCTAGGGACCCCCAATAACCAGAATATGATCCCTTAGGCCCCACCTCTTAAAAATTCCAGTACCTCCTAATACTGTCATGGCCTGAGGACCAATTCATTATTTAGACTTGAACTTTTGGGGAACATTTAAGATCCAAACTGTAGCACTCTCTAAAGATCAAATTTTATTTATTTATTTATTTTTTAATTTTTATTTGATAAACATGGTCTTACAACTAGGTGGGGTTTATCGTCAAACAATCAAGAACAAAAGTGTAATGACAGAACAAGCCAATACTGGTGCCAGACCATGGTTCCCCCGCTTTGGGTTCCCCATGGTTCCATGTTTCACTTTACTTAAGACCCCAGTTAATTGGACTTCTCTTGGAAGTCAGAGGTTCCACTCAGGTTAGATTCTCCTATACTACCTCCCTCTGGTCACCTTGATGACCTTCCTATTCCCTTCCCCCCTCCCTACCCACCTCTCTACTTCCCCCAGGAACCTAAGCACAGTTCCCCATGATCATGTAAGAATTCATACATGATGAGGTAATTGTTAGGTTAGCCATCTAGTGTACTGATTCCACTTATATTCTAGCTTCTACAAATAAAAGAAAACATTCAGCTCTTGAGTCTCTGAGTTTGGTATACTTCACTTAGCAAAATTTTTTCCATCTCCATCCATTTGGCTGCAAATGCCATAATATCATGTTCTCTAACAGCCGAGTAGTACTCCGTTGTATATATTTATATATATATACTGCAGTTTTGGATCCATTCATCAAGTGAGGGGCATCTGGGTTGGTTCCATAATTTAGCTATTTGAAGCTCAAAATTTAACCTTGTCATGTAGCTCACAGATATTGACATTCAATTTAGCAGTTAAACATATACTTTTGGGTTGGTTTTTGAATATTAGTAATAGTACATGTTATAGATTTAGGGATTAAAATATCAGAGATCCATATTTAGGAATTTACAGAGATATTACATCAATCAATATTTGTTTTAAATACTAACAAGTTAAATATATGAAAAAATGAAGAAAAGGATAAGAGAAATGTATGGCATTTGAAACAGTTGAGAAGAGGGTAATATATACCAGACAACTTAAAAAGATATGGCAAACATGAAAAGAAAGGTTTGTAAAATACATGGATGAGAAAAATATTTGAACAATTAATATATGATTGTTACCTTAAATCATAAGAAAAATTTTTTTGTACTGGAATTGAACCCAGTCGTGCTTAACAACTGGGCTATGACCCCAGCCCTTTTATTTTTTTATTTTGACACGGTCTTACTAAGTTGCTAAGGGCCTCAGACTTGTGATCCTCCTGCCTCAGTCTCCTGAGTTGCTGGGATTATAGGCATGTACGACAATGCTAAGAAATTTTATCTAAATACAGTAAATTAAACATTAGTCACAACTCTTAAATGTCATTCAAACATTTATCTGATCCAAATAACTGACCAATTTTCAGACCAGTGGAAAGAAAAGATAGATTCTCTGGATTCCTTTTCACTTTTCCATACGTACTTTTCCGTTTGATCCCCAGCACTGAAAACAAAACTAAAACAAAATATTCATCCAAACAAATCCCTCATTGAGAATGATGATAAAATATTCCCTAAGCCAGTTTCTAAATTTAGGCAGCTTTATCAAGAGAACTGTATTTGTGTGTACCTTATTTCTTCTAACAGGTTACAGGATCTGGACTGAAATTTATCCCTTCTTGCCCATCTTTTTGTGTCCTGTAACATCTGTCACTGATCCAGCATATTAATCACTTGTTCCAGCTTTTATTAAATAACTGAGTCTCTTTTTCTCTGAAGATCTCTCCATTAGTTGGAGTTTTGTCCGTATTCCAGGTACAGCATAAAGCATCCTGTTTACCCTGACACAGCTGCAGTTGGGAGTCACAGTTAAGTAGCAGAATTACTCCCGGCATGGAGCTTCTCTAGCAAACAGTTGGACCTGTTGGGAAACTGCTTCACCTGTTCAAACTGGCTTAACTATGAAACTGGCTTCTGCTCACAGCAGTTTTTCCAAAAGTGTTTCCCTTAGACGGGATCTATTTTTAAATATGTAGAGAACAGCAGACATTTGCTGTGGTTGGTAAACTGAATTGTTTTCTTTACACCCTTACTTGCCTTTCTTTTTTACTTTTTTTTAAAGAAGATCTTTCTTCTTAGATATTTGTAAGTTATATTTAATGACTTTTTAAATATATATATATATATTTTTTTAATTTAATGTCTTGAATTTGAATATTTTCTGAGGCTCATGTGGATGTTTTAAAATGCCCTGGTTTGGAAGAATGAGAGTTAGGAAGATCAAGTAACTGTGGCTCCTTGTTTCTGCTTATAGTGATTAGCAGTCACTGTTGATCCAGACTGGGGATCACCCAGAGGAAGGAGGGTCTGCAGGCAGATGGCATGCCAGAACCCACATGCTAAGTGACCATGAGCCTGGGGCCATGCAGTGATCTTATAACCAACAGGTTGACGAGAGTCATAGAAAGCACGGTAATTCAGATTAGAAAAAATATGATTTTCTTGTTAGAAGACTTAAGGAAATAATAAAAGCACTCTGAAACAAAAAGTGAGAGAAGTTATTGCTTTGTTTGTAACAATATGGACTTTATTAAACCCCTCTAGGTCATATTTACTGTTTCTGTCAAATAGTAGGAATCACTCTTCGTCTACATCACCCGGAGTTGTACAGTAAAGGGCAATAAATATAGAATTGTAAGAAGTGATAAACCACAAATAATGTAGAAAAATGATATAAACAGGAGAGATAATGCTAATTACATTTCTTTATTTATTACTACCCTTCACTGTGAAGAAATGCAACTATTCAGTGTTATTTATTTCCTCATTTTTAAAATTAAATGAAGTGAAAAGGACTAAAGGTGTTGATTATACACATGCTCTCTTGTTATTCTCATAATAGGTCTATGAAGAAAATCTTCTCATTTACACTGAGGAAAACAGTTTCAGAGAGACTATTGTATTCTAATTAATGACAAAGTAACACTCAAAACATGTGTTTATGGTATTGGGTACCACAGAATTTAAAATCTAGTAGAAATACAGAGAACCAGAATACAGAGTGTGGTTTCGTTAGTGTCATGAAAGGAAGTATAGCAGACTGGTATTGCAAAAGCTCTTAAGAAGGAACAGAGAGCCACTGTAACCATGCCTCATTGGGTCACTCTTTTCAACAGAAGACTGCTTTCTTAACACCACAAAGCAGACACAGTAGTTCCAGGAAAGGCAGGAGTAAGAAGGTGATTATTCACTGGCCCCTATGCCTCATTGATGGAAAGTTCAAATTCAAGTTCTCTCTGATTTCGTCTCCCTCTCTTTTCCTACTCTGCTCTTGTCTCATTGGATTCTTCAATGTTCTTTATTTTTTTATTTTATGTTTTTAAAGAAAGGGAGAGAGAGAAGAATCAAATTTTTTTTTTAAGAGAGAAGGACAGTGAGAAAGAGAGAGAGACAGAGACAGAGAATCAATTTTTATTGAGTTTTTTCACATGGCTTTCACTGCTCTGACACTTCGTTGTGTATGTGGTGCTGGGGTTCAGACCCACGGACCTACGCAGGCCATGCAAGTGCCATAACCTCCAAGCCACTGCTCTAGCCCCTTCAATGATCTCTAAATGCAGAAGTTTCCTCCTGCCTCAGGGCCAGCTTCCTTCAGAACAGCCTGCTTTTGAATATCCCAGTGGCTCACCCTCAAGCCATTCAAATGTGACCTTGTCTCTGAGGGCAGTTCCTGGGAGCCCTATGTAGCAGTACCCATCTCCTCATTCAGCCTTTTTTTCCCCCAAAGTTCTTACCTTCTCTGACATAAAATTCTTTTTTTCCCTGCTTTCCTCTTTTTCTCCTTCCCCTGCCTTTTCCCCTCCCCTTCCTTTCTTTTCTTCCTGTCATCCTTCTTCCCTCTGCTCTCCTGCCCTCCCTTCTTCTACCCCTGCCCTCAAGGAGAATTTAAGTTCCTTGAGGGCAGAGACTAGGTCTGTCTTGTTTAGCTCCAAAGGCTGGCTCAGAGTTGGTGCTCAAAAACTCTTTGTTGAAGAAATGACAAAAAGCATTTCACAGCATATTATGGGAATGAACTAAACTAATGTGATCCGTTGTTTCTGTGCAAGTCTTATTAGCTCCAGAGGTAACTGACTCGACCTTTCACATGACAGGTGGACACAAGACATCATGCCATTTCTACATCAGTGTCATGTTTGTCTTCTCAGCCAATCCCTCACCCCACACAGGCAGTTTCTTTTCAGAATAGAGCCTCCCTACCTACAGCCATTTTGCAGATTTTTTTTAAAAATACGAACTAAACTTATTTAAAAAAAATGTGAAAATAAATATTATTTCCACAAAAATATAATTTAACCATTAATATTTAGTAATTTTTCTTGCTTCAGATGTCAAATTTACTAATTACCAATGCATACCACTGAAAATGAAATATATTTACAGTTCATTTTTTTGGTTGTAAAGTGAATCATGTGCACAAAAATGATTATACAATGTATGTGCATTTTAGAGAATTATCAAGAAATGAAATCTCATACAGCAACAATCTAGGTTAGGAAACAACAATGCCAGCCCCTTACAAGACAGTCCTGAAGTATCCCCTCTCCATTACAAATCCAAATATTTCTAGGAGAGTTAACTACTGTGTTACATTTTTGATAATCCTGTCTTTGCATTTCATTATACATCTTCTCCTTAATATACATCCTTAAATACATATATTATTTTCCCATTCTCAAACATCTAAAATGAGAATTATAGAATATTTATTATTTTGTGATTTCCTTCCTTGCTCTGTGAAACTTGCTGTTGTATGCATGAAACTATAGAGATAGCAGAACTTGAAATTATGCTTTCTTTGGTTTCTCAAGATCTGCATGCAAGAAGAAATGAGGGAGATTGACCATCAGGCAGAACCTGGAAACCATAAAACTATCAAAATGTAACACTTCAAGTTTACAAGTTTTTTATACATAAATATACCCAAGATAGTTACCACCCAAAACCTTTATAGGAGCTGTTAGACCATCTGAGGAGAGCAGCCCCACTCCAAAGTGTACAAATGTAAAATGTCTGCTATTTTACATTTGAAAAGTGATTCAGTGAGTGATAAATGATCATATACACATGAGAAGAAATTCAATTGCACATTTCAAAACTGAGAGACGCACAGTAACCAAAGTAATGCACATTCCTAAAAGGAAATCCAAGTACTCTTAGAAGGAAAATGAGTCACAGTGTTAGTTAGAAAACAACGGTGTACTTGGCTTTGAAGAATCAGCATTAAATATACACATTGCCTACGTTTTAAGTTTTAAAACAGTACCATAAACTTTGATAATGAAAAGAGGACTAAGTTCCCTCCTCATAATCCATGTTGATAAAATTGACAATAATTTGTTTATTTTCATTACTATAAAGCATTCTGTTGCATAAATATATCGGAATTTGTTTATGTATTGCTCTACTGGTGATGGGCTTTTGGATTCTTTCCAACAACTGTTAAGAATGTTCTTATAAATGTCTCCAGTACAAAAATTTCCCTGGAATATAAAAGCTGGAATGGATTTACCGCTTCATAAGAAAAGCATATCTTTTATTTTACTGGGGAAATGCCAAATTGGTGGAAGAGTTGAATGCGAACTGCCCCCAAATATCAACAGAATAGTCTACTGATCCAGTAGATTTTATTACCATTACTTCACAAAAGGAAGGTGTTATGGGTTAGATCTTTAATGTCTCCCTTGTGTTTTGGAATCATGGTTCCCAACACCACAAACTTCAGAGGTGGGGCTTTTGGGAAAAGATTGAATGATAGGAGCTGTAACTTTATCAGTGGGTTAATCCATTTGAAGAATTAATAATTTAAAAGTACTTCTGGGTGGTAATTGTAGCAATTGGACACGGCTGGAGGAAATAGGTCCCTTTGGGATGCGACCTTGTACTGTACCTCATTCCTGGAATTCACACTGTATTTCTTTCTCTCTCTTTCCTTTCTGGCAGTTTTCCTCTGCCATGCCCTTCTGCTACTAAGTTCTGTCTCCTCTCAGGCCTCACCCTCCTCTCAGGCTCAGAGCCAATGGAGTTGGCCATAGAAGGACACCTCTGAAACCATGAGACAAAACATTTACTTCTCTATGTGGCTCTTGTCAATACTTGAGTCACAGTGATGAAAAGCTGATTAACATAGGCACTAACTTGATGAAAATTTAGTAGTATCTCAGGATTTATTGAGTATTTGGATATCTGGGCTAAAGTTATAGGTGGGTGTTTTAAGTCAGAAAAATGATTATGAAGTGGTGAATATGGTGAAGGGAGGATTGTTTGATAAGGAAGCGGTTTATTCTGGTGTTTTCTCGAGCGAAGACATATTTGCACAGAAGAGCAAGCTGTTTGTCTGGATATATTTGTTTACAAAAATTTCTTGAAGCAAACATTGAAGGTATTTATTAAAGCCTTATCTTCATAAACAAGAATCTCCTGAAATAGCTATGAACACAGGTAGTTTTAGTTTCTTATGCTGATCATGAAATTTAGTTAGTAGTTTCAGGTAATTTTAATTTTTGAAACGATATGTAACAATTCTCTTTGATGTAATCCTCTGCCAAACTTGATTTGGTTTTGGTTTGCTATTTTATTTTTGCCGATCTGACAGGCATCAGGGATGCCTAATTGTAGTTTAGTTATTTTTCTCTGATTGCTAATGGAGTTGAGGGCCTTTACATATTTGTATTGCCATTTTGTATTCTGACTGCTTGCATGTATGCTTTCCAAGTGCCTGTAATAATAATTATGAAATTTTTATTGGATTGATTTCTTATTGATTCATAGATAATATTTACATGTTCTGCCTATGAGATTTTTGTTAGTTACATGTGCTGTAAATATTTTCCCCAAAATTCTGACTAATTTTTCCATCATTTTTTTTGATCAGTTACTTGTTCATTTCAATATTTTCCAGCTTACCATGTTTTTCTTTATGTTTATTGCTTTTACGGTCTTAAATTCTTACCTACTATGAGGGAATATGGATATATTATTTTATAAATTTTATAAACTTTCTTTCTTTTCACATTTAAGTATTTCATCCCCCATTATGATGGTGATGATGACTGTGATAATTTACTTAGGAGTATAATTTCCATTTTGCAACCTCATCTTTGTGAATTAAATCCTTCTTCAAAGGCAATGCATTAAAACTGCAGTATATATTGAGTTTATATGTATAAACTTGTTTCTGGGTACTTAATTCTTTTTTCCATACTGTTGTCCATCTGTGTATAAGCTCAATATTGTTTAGTCTTATACCTTTAAAATATGCCATCCTATAGATCATGGTTCCATATCTAATCTTCTTTAGGAATATCCTGATTATTCTTGCCCTTTGCACTTCTATAAAAATGTAAAACTTAGCATGCCAAGTTCTACAAAAGTCTTGTTGAGTTATTGAGTTGAGTTAAAGTCAATATATAATTCTCTAATAAATACTCACATGATCTCCTGCTGTTGATGTTGATTGTTCTTATGTATTGCACCTAATGCAGTGGTTGCAACAGCAAAGTAAACAATTGAAAATTCAAGATTTAAAGCTCGTTAGTGTTGAAAGTCTTCAAAAATCATCATTTACATTATCAATTTTATAAATAATTAATTGCTCCCCATAAAATTGAGAATAAAGACTATAGAATGTCTGAAGCAGGACTCAAAGTTGCTTTCTCTCCAATTCCATTCATTCTTATAAAAAGCAACCTAGAGTTTCACTGTGTCCAGGGATATAACAATGAACAAGATAGGAAACTGCACTTTCCTGGTATTTCACTGTGTAATACTGCCTCTCATGCCCAAACTCAGGGAACCTGCTACCATGTCTTTTATAACTTTTTCTAAGTGCTTGATAATGATTAGTTTTGGAAGATACAGCACTAAGCAAGAAGAATGATTAATTATCTTCTTGGAGCTAAGAGTCTATGGGAAATGAATACTACAAAAATAAACTTATAATACAAACTTTGCTCAAGGGAAAGCACACACTACCGCTGGGAAGGAAGTAGGTCTATGGAGAATCCTACCTAGTCTGAAGTACCTGGGAATTTTTCCTGGAAAAGTGATTCCTTAGTTTTGATCCTAAATGTATAAAATAATTTTATAATTAAAGAGAGAGAAGAGAAGGAAAAGAGGCAATGAAACCTGTATGACTAGTATCTTGAGTTAGAAAGCACAGGTTATTCTAGGAAGTGAAAGAGGCCTGTCAGGAAACCTGAATGAAAGCAACTACAGTGTGACTCGGACCAGGCAGGCTGGGGTCAGTTGCTAAAACAGGACCTCATGATGCATCATATTGTTCCCAAAATAAAGGGAGCTCCTAAGACAATATGAAAAAGTTTCCAAAAATGAATGAACCAGGGGTTTGCAAAATCAATACTCACATTCTTTAGAATAGATAATGATGACTGATTCTATTGATTTTCATTTGGCAGTAAATAGCTCCAGTCAGTAAAGCTGACATGTCTGCGTGTAGTAATTGATTCAGTGGTCTGACAATGATCAAATTTTAAAAGTAGGAGAAGGATGTAGAGAAAAAAATCCAGTATAAAATAATTAGTATCTGTTGAATTGTAAAACTTTAACCTTGATTTTTAGATTCAAATTAATTTAGATGCAATTATAAATATAAATCGTTTAAATCACTTTTTTTGTCTTTTTCAGTATTGTTTTCGTTCACTTCATATTTTCGTTCAAAAATTTAAAGTGATATTTAAGCTAGGGCGTATAAAACAAGTCATTTAAAAACTTACTTTTAATATGTTGGCATTTTTAAAAGTAACATTTCACATTTAAATATCAGAAATAATACTTAAACAATACAAATATGTTTAAAGTAGTCAAAATAATGGTATACTTAACATAATTACTAAAATTCCTCAATATTATCTAATATTTATTTCATATTCAGATTTTTTTGTCTTCCATATTCTTTTGTTAGGTAGTTTATCCATAATCAAATATAATTTGCAGCTTTATATTGCATTTGGGTAAGTCTCTTTGTATAGTATTTTAAATATTATTATTATTATGTTTGCAACAAAACTGATCTGTTGAAAAGGCCAAGCTAATTGTCCTAATTCTGTCTTTTTTTCCTGGATTTGTGGTGCCATTTAGCATAGATACCTTCTGTCCTTCCAACATCCTGCAAACTTGAAGCTAAAATCTAATTACATTAATATTGTACATTTTTTACCATAACACAGATAATTGTATATCATGTCATTGAATCAGAGACACTTATTAGCTGTTTACCCTCTCCTCAGTGTATCCAAGATTGAGCATGTGATGAGGGTGAGAACATTCTGATCTATTGTACAGTTATGTTTCCCTCATTGCCAGAAAATTATATGTTACTTGATCATAGTCAAATGTTCAATTCCCCATTACAGTTGTTATGAAAGATTAAATTATGCTGGAAGATCAAAGAATTCAAGTATCAGTAACCTAAAATGATAAAAAATTATTTCTTTCACATTTTAAATTTGTAATTTCCAATATAGGATGACTTTAATTATATTTCCATATCAATACCTTCTATAACTGCAAAGGCAGGAAAAGGGCAAATGGGCAAATGTCTTTTCATGTTTCTGCCCAGAAGTGGTACATCTTGCTTCTATGCATATATCATGGAACAAAGCAAATCACATGTCTGTGCTCAAGTTCAAGCTACAGAAAAATGCATTATTACTATGCATTCTTGACAGAGGAGGAGTAGAAGAGTGGTGATCGACACAAATCACATATATTTACCATTTACCTGGGAGTTTTAATACTAACTGCTCGTTCTCTCCAGAATGACTAGTTTTACTAAACATTGTGAATTGGTGATTTTCTAATTCTATTGCTTATTCTGTCATTATTAGCTGATGTGCTTCTGTAAAATCTCTATTTTCTTTTTTCTAAAGAGAGCAAGGGAGAGTGAGAGAGAGAAGAAAGAGAGTCATCTTTATTTTTTCATCTCATATTTGTTTCCCAAGCACTTAGTTGTTCATTCAGGTGGTGTTGGGATTCAAACCCGTGTCCTTGTGCATACCAGGCAAGCACTCCAACCACTGAACCACTGCTCTAGCCTCTGTAAAATCACTATTTGGTGACCCTGAAATATGGTTGCTATGGAAATTCAGGTTACATTTTTAATTTCTTTTCTCCAATAGTAAGTTCTCATGGAGTTGGTTTATTAGCTGCTTTGAATGGTAAGAAAATAAATGTTTCTGGTTTTCTTTCTTTGAAGTGGTTTTGTATATTAAAATTTCCAATCATGAAAGCCTATATTTAAATTCTTAAAGTGAACCCTATACCATAGTAATTATTTCAGAATTATCCGGGGAAAAAAAGGAAAATATAGAATCAAATGAGTTTTTGAAAGGCTTTAATATATACCATGCTACTGGATGATTCTAAAGCACGTTATTAAATCAGAGACTTAAAAAGACATAAAGCAAAAAGGCCTGTTTAACTTTGTTTAGAACAGCATTTCTCAGATGGAACTAGTTTTAATTTTGGAAACCACTAACATAAAGTTAAGGATGAGACTTTCCTTCACAGTTCACTCTATATATTGTAGTGAAGATCTTTTATTATTATGCACAGCCTCAGATTCTGACAAATACACAAATATGAAATCTTCTATGTTAATGATTTTTCAGGAAGTTTTTTAATTCCAGGAGAAAAGCAATAAAAATTCTGTTTGATTGAATGAACTAATTTAAAATAAGCCTTTTGGAATTCTGTGGTAAGACACTATAAATAGTTCTTTTTTTTTTTTAAAGAGTGAAGGACAGTGACTGAGTGAGAGAGAGAGACAAAGAGAATCAATTTTTATTGAGTTTTTCAAATGTCTTTCGTTGCTCTGACACTTATTGGTGTGCTGGAGTTTGAACCCGTGCACTCACCCATGCAGAGCAAGCACCGTAACCACCGAGTCACCACTCCAGTCCCTATAAATAGTTCTTAATACTGTTTTCTCTGTCTTTGAACAGACTTTTAAAAAAATAGCTGGAGGTAATTCCATCTACTGAAGAATTCTTACAGTGTAATAAAGTTCTAATCTATAGTTATAGATTAATGTTATATGAATTCATTTGGTCCCCTATATTGACAAAAGTGTGTGATTCTATTATTAAAGAAATATTTTCTGGGGACTGGATCTGTTGCTCAGTGGTTACAGCACTTTCCTGCCAAGTACAAGGATGCTGGTTCAAACCCCAGCACCACATACACAACAAAGTGTTGGAGCAACGAAAGCCACATGAAAACTTAAATAAAACTGATTACTGATTCTCTTTCTCTATCTCTCTCTCACTGTCCCATTTCTAAAAAAAAAAAAAGAAGAAGAAGAAGAAAAGAAAAAAGAAATATTTTCCGGAGGAGATAAATGTTTTTAAAAATAAACACATACTCATATAAAATGAATACTTAAACCTCCATGTAGTCTTCACAAATTATGATATATTAACCATAATTCGTTATTTTATATTATATAATGGTTTATAAAATATTAAGTATTTATTTCCATAAAAATGTTCTTTAAATTCATCAAAATTGTTATCTCATTATTTTTCAAAGCAAGTAACACATTACTTTGAATACATTTATTAGTTTTCATATGACTTATTGAAATTCAGACATAAAACCACATATATGTATTATGACTAAATGTGACAATATGGCATGTACACCTTGAAAATAATTCCTACATGTCTGGATTATGTGACATAAGAAAAAGGGGAACCTTTTCCTTCGAGTATTATCTAAACTCTCAAAACTAAGCATTAAGCAAAAGAGACAGGAATACATTTTGATATAATTCACCAGTTTAGCTTCTTCTACATTAAGATACAGATGCCTGGGCTGGAACTCAACAGTTGGAGCGCTTGCCTGGCATGCGCAAGGACCAGAGTTCAACCCCCAGCACCATGTACACAACTAAGTGTCAGAGAAACAAAGGCCAGATGAACAAAATAAATAAAATTGATTCTCTCTCTCTCTCTCTCTCTTCCTCTCTCTTTAAAAAGAGAAAAAGATGATACAGATGCCTGCAACTTTCTTTCTGACCATTAATTACTACTACATTCAGATTATTTTTCCATTAATTTGTCTTAAGGGCAATTAAATTCTCTTTAAATATCTGATTACAGAACCTCAAATATTGTGATTTTTAAGAGTCTCTTAAGAAGACTGGGAAGTATAAGGAATGGTTTCTGAGGATTAAGATCTATCGGGCAGTTTGGTGTGATGTATTTGCTATTTAAGCTTCAGAAGGAAGCATCACTCACTGAAAAGCACGGTGATTCCAGGTAATGTTTGTGAAGTGCTTTGCACCTGGAGTCCTGTGTAAATGTAAGAACTATCTGAGTTAAGATGCACCACTGCAGCACTTAGATTAGTGTCCACAGAGGACTTCGTTGACAGTTACTATGGCATCGTGGCAAAAATCAAGTCTCTAGCTAGCGGCTCTCATTTCTTGTGCTTGTTAGTGCTCTGTATTTATTGTCTGTGGATTTCCCTTAGAGCAATCAAAGGCAAAGCAATTACTTTACAACGTTGATTTGGTCTAGATCTGGTGTACCCCCAGTAGAGCTTTGTAATAACATTCAGTACCAAGCAGTGAGAACTAAAGCCATGTTTTGTCTTTCCACTCTGCCTCATGCTAGCTTGTCATATCCCAGTTCATTTGATTAGAGATTTAGTACTTTGACTTAGGTTCTTTTATAAAAGACAGCACAGGGCTGGAACAGTGGCTCAGTGATTGGAGCACCCTGGCATGCACTAGCGCCCGAGTTCAAGTCCCAGCACCACATACACAACTAAGTGTTGCAGAAACAAAAGCCAGATGAAAAAATAAATAAAATTGATTCTCTTTCTCTTTCTCGCTCACTCTTTCCCTCTTAAAAAATAAATCACAGTTGAACCATGCATGGTACAGGGAAGGGGGCCAATCAGACTGTGAGCACTGATGCTAGGTTCTATTTTATGTTTACTTCACTTTCACTCTGGTAGGACAGGAGAATGGGTGACAGTTTCTCTCTTTTCACTCTTTCCCCCTGGTTTTCTCTTCTGTGAAAAATGGGCACAAAATGCAGACATAGCAAGATTCTCTGGGAAGGATTTATTAGATAATTATATACGATAATGTACAGTACCTAAAAGTTCATGCCATGATTGTGTCCAATATATGAAAATATTTTTAAAGGCTGAATATGATTCATACTTAAAATACACAAACTTGATGAGACTTTGGAACCACCCTACTCTTGTTGGCAACAAGTCAAAGCATCTGAAATTCATAGACTTTTCTTTACTTTCTTCCATGTTTTAATTTTGTTGAATTACAAAGAACACATTACTTTTGAATGTGTGCCCATGTCACATATATTTTAGACTTTTATACTTTGCCAGCAAATGCTTCCAAACAGGGTATTTGCTTCAACTGGCTCTTTTAATTATACTCTCAGATATCTAGTCCAATCCATGCGTACTCCAGAGAACTTTTCCTTAGATCCAAATACTTTCTATTTCAAAAACATTATTGCTAAGCCTTATTTCATCCCATGAAAGCAGTACAACTAAAAAAAGAAAAAAGAAAGGAAAGAAAAAGTATTCTTTTTTTATGAATTTCCACTCCAAAAATAATAAGATTAAGCCTTAGTTTTGCAATAAGAAGAATCAAATAATTTGCCTAGGGTCACTTGTCTTCTCTCTTCATATCTTTAGTGTCCCTTTTGGAAACTAGTTATAAATATTTAATTTAAGAATAAAAAAATTAAGTGTTTTTAATTCTGCTGAATATATTTGTCTTGCCAAAAGCTGTTGCTCTTGGCTACAGAGTTAATTCTTTTGGCAGAGTCTTGATTCTTATTGTTTGCATATAATTTGTGAGTTAGATGCCTGTAAGAACAAGATAATTTGTTTAAAAAAATAACTTTCAGATGGACCACCATAGCAGATATGGCATCAGAAATTTATTTTATTTTCCATTTTTAAATAATTTCTTTATTATTTTTCTTTTTGATGAGACATTGTCATCACATATTTCTTTAATTCTTGAAACAGCTTTGTATAGGTTTCTAATATGTTTTTAATTAGTTCAGCATGTTCTTACATATTGAAGGGATTCATTGCTATACATTCATAGGTATTGACAAAGTACCTTGAGTCTGACCCTTATCCAGTGTCTCACTACTTTCATCCACTCCCCACTCCCTGGTCTACAGTGTGATGCCCCCCATTGCATATATTAGTGTTCATATGCAAGTATATTAATTTTTCTAATTTTCAAGTTTTAAATGCCTGCATAAGCATTATTTGGCTTCTCTGGGGAGTCAAGTTTACCCTACAGAATTAATAATCCCTCTCCCGCCACCCTCCCTCTTTCATTGGCCCCTGCCCACCATGGCTATAGTGCCCCAGATTATGTGATATTTCAAATTTGGTGCATCTAGTAAATGAAGTTGTCTGACTTTCTCTGTATCCTTGGTTTTACTCTAGCTTAAGCAAATAAGAGAAAACTTTAGACCCTTAAGTCTCTGTGTTTGGCTTATTTTGCTCAGCATGATTTTTTCCATCTCCATCCATTTACCTGCAAAAACCATGATATCATTCTTTCTAATAGCTGAGTAGAACTCCATTATATCTGTATACCACAGTTTTTGGATCCATTCATCCAGTGAGGGACATCTGGGTTGATTCTGTAATTTAACTATTATAAATTGAGCTACTATAAATATTGATGTAGCTGTGTCTTTGTAATACGCTGATTCTAGCTCTTCTGGGAAAATATTCAGGAGTGGGATATAAGGATAACAGGATTATACAGTGATCCCATCCCTAATTTTTGGATTTTTTGTGGAGTCTCCACACTGCTTTCCAGAGTGGCTGTACCAGTCTACAGTCCCATCAGCATGTTATGTTCCTTTCTCCCCATAAGCCCTCCAACATCTGTTATTGTTTGTATTCTTCACCTTTGCCAGCAATTTATTTTATAGTATTTTAATTCACTATATTCCTACATAGCCTCTTCAGTCCAAGACTTCTTGTTATTATTTATACTAAAGATAGTTTTGTGTAAGAAATACAACAAAATATTTATTAAAAAACAAACAGAGGCTGAAGGGGTGGTTCAGAGATTAGAACACTTGCCTGGCATGCGTGAGTAACCTCTGAGCCACCCCTCCAGGTTTAAACCCCAGCAGCACATACACAACTAAGTGTCAGAGAAATAAAAGCTAGATAAAAATAAATTAAATATGATCCTCTCTTACTGTCTCTCTCTATAAAAACAAACAAACAAACAAACATGCGCACAAACACATACACACACACAAAAAAAACACAATATAGTCTGGTACCTTTTCTTATAAAGATAGTAAACCTATTAAATCATGGCCCAACCCTTGTGACATCATTTACCCTTTACTAGTTTCCTAGAGATCCCATTTCCAAATATAGGCACAGTGGCAGTAAGGCATTAAGATATGGATTTGGGGGGAACATAAAAATCCAATTTATAATTGTGCTGAACACCTAAATTTTAGAGTTGTTTATATTAACACTTGAGTTTTATGATGTTTAAGAAGCTAAGAAAAATGAAAACTGTTTGAAGAAATACATGAGCATAAATATTCAAATCAGCACTATTTAGAATAGCCCCTCACCCCGAACAATCCATATTTTCCATAAGTTTTGAAGTGGATAAATGAAATGTCATATAGCCACACAAATCAATGCAGTCCGTAATAAAAGCAATGAAATACTGATACATGCTTTAGTGTGGATGAACTTCAAAAATATGCAAAGTGAAAGAAACCTGAGCAAAAAGGCCACTTGTTATGTGATGTATGGATATGAGTTGTCTAGAAAAGATAACTTTATGAGAAAGACAAGAGATTGTCTAAGGCTGGGCTTGGGAACCTGTGAGAGCACACTGGATTGCTTGCACATGGGACTCAAGGGAATTTTGAGGTGGTGATGGAAACATTCTACAACTAGATTATGGAGATGGATGCATAACCCTATAAATTAACTCCAAATCCTGGAGTCGTATGCTTGAAATGGGTGAAATTTTATATTGTATAAATTATACTTCAAAAATGTGTTCAAACTAAAGTTCACTCATAAAGGACACTCATGTGTCCCTGACTTATTTCAGTACTATCAAGTTAAATTCTTATCAGTTTTCACTAAGATTCAGTTTATTCTTCCTCTGAAATGATCTTTAATTCTGGGAGCCCATTTCAGTGCTGGCTATTTCCCTTCTGCTTTCCAGGAAGAAGTCCTCTGAGTATTAATTTACCCTAAAGGACGTTTTCTGCTTCATCCAAAATTAAATTTCTTAGTATTTCATAACATGAAATATTTTTCTCTTCTTCTGTTAAATATCCTTGACATTCAGATCACTTGACAGATACGTTAGAAAAGGAAGCATCTATTTGAGTCTGTGTGTTGCCATTTGGTGTGTCTCAAATTGCATGGGCCATTCGTTAATATCAGAAAATATGGGTTCAAATCTTGGCTCTGCTTCATGCTGGTGGTGTTACCTGAGTTATATAACTTTTCTGAGCTTGTCTCCTTATCTTTATAAAATGGATGGCATCAGGAGGATTGTTAGTATAATTGTTTTCGACTATAATGTCTGTAGGATTGCTAGTATAGTATTGAAGGAGGCTTAAATGTCTTTTCATGTTTCAGTCCTGAAAAGTTCTTTAATATATTGTTATCATTTCCTTTAATATATTATTAATTCATATAGTTTACTAATTCAACTTCACATTGCCTTTAGCTTAATAGAATTTCCATAATCAAAGAACATTATTGAAGATATGGACACAACAGCAAAACTATTATTTTGAGTATAATGAGCACATGCATATAACTTTTCAAGGGCAATAGGAGTAGGCAGCTCATGTCAAATATTTGTGGTACGATTTAAGCCATTTTACTCAAGGTTATGAGCTTGAATGGACATATAGCATTTAATGATTAAATGATATGATCTACTAGCATGAGTCTTTGTGGGAATTACTGGTTGGCTTCACTCTAATTCATTTCAGAAAGTGTTTTATCACAGCTAATCTGGAGAAAAAGAGAGTTTGGTGGATTACTTTTATTTAAAGATAGGACAGCAGAAGTCTCTTAGGGTTTATAGGAATAGCATAATAAAAACAAGGATCCAAATATTCTCGAGAGTTTATACAAGTTCTTCAGCACAACCCACTTGATCTTTTAAGGTATGAATTTGTTTTTCCCTTCAATAATGGAGACTAACCCTGACATAAGACGTGTATTTGGAGTGTTTCCAGTCCATCTCTTAGCATTCTGCTAAGACTTTGTGATATGTGCAGGTTTTATTCACAAACCTTTTATCAAATATTAATATAAATCCTCCAACAAGTGAGAGATCATATGACTCTGACAACCAAAGTTTGCAGCTATTTTTAATTCAATGGATTTATAAAGGCCTTGCTCAAAGCAAAGCAAAATGAACAAATAGAAACAAAATAGAAGCTTTCTTATAAGCAATATTTCAATGTTTAAATTACAAGTATATGGTAATTTATATCTGTAACTTTGGGGAACTACAGAGGAGTCATGAGATCAGGGAGTGAGGAAAGAGGGAGAGATCTTGGACAAGGATAGGGTCTAAGCAACTCTTTCAATACATATGCATGTATGAATGTGAACCAACGAATCCCTTCATTATATAAGATGATGCTTAACCAATAAAAAATTTTGTATTTTACTGTATTTTCTTATGGCATAGAAGTTTTATTTTATCAGTGGTTTGTGGTTCATGAGCAGAAATGTTGAGATGGAATCATAACTAAAAGCTCACTGTAATGCTAACTTGTTTATCTTTTTAAAAATAATGATTATCCTGTGTTATAAGGAAGATAGTTAACTCTTCTTGTACCTAATGACATATTAAAAGAGTTAACTATTGTCAGTAAGTTCCCACTATCATCAGCAATAAATCGTAGTGTCTTCAATATCCCCCTTTCAGGGATCAATACAGACTTTAATTATTTATATGGAGAGTCCAAGAGGAAAAATACAGATATTAGAATGAATGAATTTTGTTTTGCATATATACTTAAATGAAGGAGGTTTATTAAGGTATCTTAGCAACAATATCCCATCCCTACCCAAAAGTGCATCCCATATGAGATCCTTGGGCTTAACTGATGAAATGAACCATCACAACATAGCATAGTAATATCATTTCTCACATCTGTCATCTTTCAATTTAAAAAAAATCATTTCTAAGTTTTGATTTTATGTGTGATTATGAAGGTACAATATATATGATATGGACATATATGATTTTTTTCATGCTGTTACATACTTAAAAATATGAATATCGGCCAGACACAGTGATGCACACCTTTATGCCCAGCTAACTTGGGAGACGGAAGTGGGAGTATTGCAAGTTCTAGGCCAGCCTCAGCAAACTGGTAAGACCCTGTCTCAACATAAAAAAACATGAAGAGGATTAGGGATGTAGCTCAGTGATAGAGCTGGGTTCAATCCCCAGTGTGTATGTACGTATGTGTATATACATATTTTTTCCTGGACATTTTCTAAGCAATAAATATGTGAAAGATGTTTTGGCACAGATCATCAGAATTTTAATCTTTTATAAAGTACCATAATAATTAGTTTCAAAACTGATGACGGAAAATGAAGTCAAACTCATATAATTTTTTTAGTGTTGGGAAATTGAATGATTGAAGAAAATGAAGAAAAAAGTAATTTTACTGTATTTCATTAGAATCATTCCATATATATATACATATATTCACATATGTATTAAATATATATCTCAAATAATGCAAAATTATTATAATTATTATAATTTTTATATATGTTTCCTTCTTAAATAGTGAAGAACACAAATACTGTTATAGTCAGATTGCATGGTATGTACTTTGTGGTTGCTGAAAGAAAGTGCTTTTGAAATCACTAGAAAATCACTTTTGAAAATCACAAAAACATTCATCAGCAAGAGAGATTTTCACCTATCCCAACAATATAGAGCAGTACTTCACAGGTAAGTATTAGGAAACAAAGGGAACTGCAGTTGTGCTTTTAAAAAGCCTCCTGAAATTACTTCTAAGTGTCAGATAAGGTTACCATATTGCTTTAGACTACCATGATTTTCCCATTTGCTATTTTCAAGGTTTGGCTGATGCCTGCTATGGATGCTGGAATTTGCAGTTGGTTCCCTGTGAAAAGAAAATTAATATAAAAAGGAAAGCAAATAGTAGGTTCTTTGTGTTTCTTAAGTTACTTGCTACTGGCATTCTTATATTCATTGGAAGGGGCATTAGAAATTGTCCATTCCAACCCCTTAATTTTACATATAGGTGGCTGAAGCACAAGAGTTTTGAAATAGCTTGTCTAAAGTCATTTGGCTAAAGTCTCAAAGCTAGTTAATACTATAGCTGAGTTGCAACTCTTAAAATGCTGACTTTTAGTCTACCACAATATTAACTGTTCAGTATGCCGTGCCTCTCTCTCAGCCTAAATATTAGATAAGAGCTTTGTTTAGTGAAAATATCATGTGTAGGTTCAAAAGACAAGGATAGCCCCACAATTAAATGATATATAAGTGGAAGTTCAAGGACATTCACTTCAGAACTATTTCAGATGTAAAAAAAAAATCTTCAGAGTTTTTTTGCTACCTCGTTCCATATAAAATTAATTTTCAGTTGATGTGATTGAACATTTTCTGTCGAAGACAACTTTACACTTAATTAAGATATAATTCATTTATGGTTTGAACCTTCTGAGAATAAACAGCCCTGTAAAAATGGAAAGTGCTTCTTGAGAATTTAAAGACAGAAATTTTGTCTAATCTCTCAAAATTTATTTTTATCTTTAGACAAAACTGCAACCGGCCAAAAATATTTAGTTTTATATCCAGTTTAATCAGATGTAACACCATACTTAGAAAATAATTTTAAGTATACATTCCTTAGAGAATTGCTAAATAGAATATGGCTGGATAGTTATAGAAACTCTTTCCTTAAAATTTTTCAGAGGGAACAACTTCCTCGTCAGGGGCAACCATTGCCAAATCCACTACAACTATTAATCAAAATTACTTTCCCAATAGCAAATATTTTGCTACAACATGTCTGTCACCTTGCTTTGTATCAGATAAATGGAATTAAAATTTAAAATGAATGTATCTTTTACCACTATAAAAATGGTCACCATAACTGAGCATCAACTATATGCTGGGTATTAATCTAGGAACCTTCATGTTCCATTTTTGTTTAATGCTCCTGATTGCCTTGAAAAATGAGGGCTGATTTATCACCTTAAATATAGAATATAAAGGTTCATTAAGATTAAATAATTTACTCCTGGTCACCTGAACAGGGTTTCCAAGTAAACTTTAGAAAATTAATTTTGAATTTGGGTATTTTTTTTCTTTCCTCCTTATGAGAGTCAGATCATTTCTTGATTCTGCATTCTGTTCCACTATGATTTCAGGATTCTAACTACTTATTAAGGACTTTGTCTATATTAATGCACTGTCTATGTAATTGTTTAAGTGAGTAATAATAGAGTCCTGAAAAGCTTTCTAATTCAAATGTTTAGTCACTGTAAAGTGTGTTCTAAAAATCCACAATAGTCTTCCAAATGTAGGATAAATATCAGAGAAATTAAAGATAAAAGGAGTGTTTCATTTTTCTAAAATCTTTGAGTCTCATGTTTATTTTGTTAGTTATCACATTTACCTTCAGGATGAAGATATTAAAATGAAAGGATGGATCTCATCTAAAGAAAATAAGTTTCTACTTGTTGACTAGTGGAGGTTTGCATGAGAAGAGAAACTAACAAGCAAGCAAGAAAGGAAAACTCATTTTACTGTTTCTAATTAGGACTTTAGAATTTCTGTGCCTATCAGTGTTGCCAGGTTACAATCTCTGCCAAAGGACTCAATCTAATAGTTATGTGAGAAGGAAATTTGACTCATTCTCTAAACACAAAAGTTATAATTCTTTGGAAGGAAGTGATCACAAACATTTCAGTATTGTAGATTCTGAAATTATTCTTCGTAATTGGACTGCTAGATTGGATGAAATTAGCATTTTATCATGTCACCATAACCTCAGAGATATTTTTCATGTATGCATTTCACTTGCTGTGGTTGCTATGGATTATGTAATACAAATGCAGTGGTTGCTATGGGTTATGCAACCCAAGTGACAGGACCAAAATATAATCTCTTAAGATTTTTAGAAAACTTTCTCAAAAGTAGCTAATTACATCATGGAAAAAAAAAATATCTGATTGAGGGATAATCTGATAAACTTATTTACTGATCATTGAGAATAATACATTTTAGACTGAATCTCTGATGCTCACCAGACTGGCCTACTTTCTTCCATTCAACTGGAGAGTGTGGTTAGTTTACATGGAATGATATGGAAACAATGAGTTGTTTAAAATATAAAATATGCAATAGGGTAGAATTTGACTATGATAACTTTGCTTCTTCCATGTAAACCCAGGAGCAAGGCACAATCAGAAGGTGTAAGAATTCAGAAATGCTTTTTATTGTTTCATAATGATTGAGATCTATATTTTTCTCAGGATGCAAAAAAATTGAAAAGTATATAGCCACCAGAAAATGTTCTGATACATCCAGTCTAATTTTGAAAGTAACTTGAATTGAACAATTATTTAAAGTTATACATCCACATTCATTTACATCAAAATTGTCAAAGCAACATTTTTGAGTATCCCACAGATAATTATTTTAATAGTTCTCATAGTTTCAGTTATTTAACCAAAGGTGCTAAATATACACACCCACAAACACACATAGACACACTCATATATGCTGCATTGTGGATATACATTGCTAAGACTGAATTCCGTGGATGTTAAAGTTCTGGACACAGAGATGATCTTGAATTCTAGGTTGTCTATTTAGTAAGCATATCACTTTGAGAAATGAGAAATTTAGGTAAACTTTCAAAATATTCATTGCTTGTTCTGTAAATCAGTGTTAATATTATATACAAATAGGGCTGTTTTAAAAATTGAATGTGTCACATATAATAAAAGCAAAATCAATGTTAGTGTTATATATTTATTGATAAAGGTTTCAGTATTCCCACCAAAATTTTGATTATAAATCCCATAAGCTCAGTGGAAACATTGCTACTTCCCATGATGTTCTTAATGGGTTCATCAGATTCATAACAGTATTTTAAGGAAAATCCAAAATTTTGTTTAGACTTTTAAACTAGGTCATCTCATCCCTGGGCACAATTGCAGTAATCCTATATATACTTCCTTATTTCTTGGTATTAGCAAATATAGTGTAGTATATTTTTAATTTATTCAATTTTTATGACTTCTATTCCTTTTTTTCTAGTTATTAGAGTGTTGGATCACTGAAGAGTAAATAGTATGAACATCAGTAGTTCTCGATAAATTCAATATTTTGTAATTTTAAAAAAGCACATTCTACTTTGTACAATTGAATTGACTGCATTCGGTATTTGATTTGAATAAACTTCTTTCTTAGAAGCTTGAGACTTAGTCTTAAATATAAATTACATGAACTCATCATTTTATGAAATTGAATTTGATCTTAAGACTGCTAAATCCCTAGCTACCTAGACAAAGTTGAGGCAGGATTCCTGTGTGTATCATTTGGGGTCTCTGTCTTTCAATGTTTTGATGGTATGACTCCAAGGAAGTGAATTCACTTTTCAATTAGATACTGCTGTGGTTGCTATCACAAAGTACCTTAGACTGGAAATTAATTAAAAAAAGAATTTTATTGCACTTGGTGCTGGAGGCTGGCAAGTCCAAGATCAAGATGACTAGCTGAGCTGGTTCAGTGTCCAAAGGGCTTACCCTCTGCTTTAGGAGGAAGCTTTTTTGCTGCTTGCTCATGTGGAAGAAGGAACAAGTAAGCTCCTGATGGCCTGTTAGACAAGGGCCACTCATGTAGGCTGCAACCTCGAAAAGGCCTCATCTCTTAACACTACCACACTGGAGATGAGGTTCAACAGATGAGTTTTGGAGGAACACGATCTTGAAACCATCCCACTGCCCAAGATAAGTTTACGGTGTATGTCATGACTTTTTGGATCAAGGTAACATGCAATAATAACATTGTAATGACTTAAAAATCCACTGTGAAACTAGAATGGACCCTTTAAGACACTCCAAAAAATGATGCTGTGTCTTCATTTTGGGGTGTTTTACATGACAGAAACACCTTTATTACTCTTGGTTATCATTAATACAAATAATAGAAGTTTCTATAAACCTTGTGATGTAAAGAGGATCAAAATAAAAAATTTTCATCTGCCTTTATGTCTGTCTATCATCTAACTTTCTATCTAATTATCTTAAAGACAGGGGCATGAATTACTGTTCCCCAAGTCCTTTTGTTGTTTTATAACATGTTCTCTCATAATTTAAAAGTCTTACTTTTTGATAACTTGAATAATTATGTAAAATTATTATTCTATAATTTGTTTTGAAAAAGAACATGATTAAATTGTATAAAAATATTTTCAGGGGGGTTGGGGATTCAGCTCAGTGGCAGAGCGCTTGCCTAGCACGAGCAAGGCCCCAAGTTCAGTCGTCAGCCCTGGAAAAAAAAATTTCAGGGTTAATGAAGATTCCTATACATCAGAAACTTGACATAATTATAAGGTCTAACTCTTCTTTTGTAATTGCAATCGTCACACTATTTGAAACTATTATTTAATTGAGTTAGTAGTATGTATAATACTAAAGAATGTCCAATTTCCAGAAAAACATAAAATCCTTTTTTTAAACCTGAATATTGGACCTAGGGAATTTACATAGAAAAGTTAAGTGATATTTTCACGATGTGTTTTTGTGAGATAATGAGCCTTCTTTTAAATTAGATTGTCAGTGTTTAGGAATAAAGTTTACCTGTGAGAAACAAATTTGGTCGCATGAAATTCTACAATTAGTTAAGCAATAACAATGGAAAAAGGAAGAACAGCTCTCGAACAATTTAGAATGTTTTCCACCTTAAGTCAATTACAGTGTTTTCTGATAGTGTATGATTCCTTTTTCTAAACACTCATGCTTGTAAATAGTTATGCCTATATATTACATCAATTCCCTAGTCCTAGGTAGTGTAGTCTAGTTGAAGCTTCAAATAATCTTTTTAGGTTGCAGGGAGTACAATATTGTTTTGGAGAAAGTTTGGTAAAGCACAAAATTATTAGGAATCATCTGACTTCCTCTTGAAATTTGGTACTTTCTTGGCTAGAGATGTTTTTATACAAGAGATATCTAATATTTTATCTCAAGATAAACTCATTCTTTCATTAAGAAACAGAAAAACACAAGGACTATTTTATAAAAATCAAGCTTCCTTAGGGAAGTCTTTTTTATCGCTTTTTGTTGTTGTTGTTTAATCTCTGATATCTGTAACACCTGCAACAGTGCCTTATTCCTGTGCCTATTGATTGGACATTTGCTGAAAGACTCTAAATTAAATATTCGTATATTCTGAAGATCCCTTCCATAGAGTAATACCTTTTGTATTAAAGCAAAAACAATGCTTAATTTGAGTGGTCAAATCTTATTGAAATTAATTTAAAAGCTTTTTATCTGCTCTTTTCCACATTAAAAACCTCAAATTATCATATTCACATCATTTTTATTAAGGAAAACTAATCTTGGATGAAGAGGAAAAAATATAATTACTTATATTTGACTAAGTGGGTTGAATTATTTTCCCTATCTAAACTTACCAAAGGTGTGCCTTCATCATATCTCCAGCCTAAGGTGATGATTCTTTTACTAATTTCCTATGACACACTGAATTTCTCCCTCTTCATTTTGATAGTCCCTTAACTTGTATTTTCATCACCTGGGTAATGCAACTGACAAGTGTGTATATGAACACTGACACATCGCATGGATATGTATTGTAGTCAAGGAGAGTAATTTGCCCAAAGATCATAGCCTGCCCAGCAATTTATTTCACACATGCCCAGACAGACACAACAGTCTAGCTCATCCATCAAAGTTCATGATGTAAGCTCAGTGGAATTTGAAACTTACAATAAGAAAATGAGATTGGTGTAATCAAGATTATATGCAAGGTGCCATAAAGCAAACCAGTACAAGGCCTTATTTTAAAACAATTATTTGTCAACATTTAAGCATTCAAATTAGGCAGAAAATAGATATCGTTTTCAATATGTTTTTTTACACTATGGATTCAAAGCAATTCATTATGGGTTTCAAATACAATAATTTTCAAATGTAAAAATGTGAATCAAATGTTTGACTTGATAGAATGATAAGCTAGTTGGGTTTTTTTTTTTTTTTTGATGCCTAATATATAGAAAGCTGTATTGCAAATAGAAATCTTTGTATTTTTTTCTGGATTCCCATCACATTTAAATGCTAGAATTAATTCAGATATCATGAATATAATAACATTTTAAAATTTAAAAAATTTTTCATGCATAAATTCTGGGATTTGATCATCAGCAGTATGCACACAAAAATGTAGACAGATGATGGTATCCCTATTTTACAGATGAGAAAATTGAAATTTGTAGAAACTTGTTCAAAATAATATAACTGGTAGTGGTATTACTAAGAATATAATTTGGACCCAAATCCAACACTTTCAGTCACACTTCAAGATGCCTTTTTATGGTACTTAGGTGATTCAGAAAGTATTGGCAAATGGCATTAAGCAGAGAGCATCAGGATTTCAGAGCTGAAATGGATCTTGGGTTCTCTTACATGATTTGATTGGTAAGGCAATGTTCAAGAGGGAAATGATAAAATTAAACTAAAAATTCAGGCTCCTAAATTCATCAATCAAATAGTCTTTCCAGAGTGCCAACCTTCTCCTCAAATACTCAGTTTTATAAGTTCACATGTTAGAGCATATAAATATATTGTCTCTATTATATAATCATGTTCTAACATTTTTCTAAACAAATAATATCATCCATTATTATAAAAATTTTTTATTAAAAGGTGCCTGTTCACAAAACTTGGGCATATTCAGGTATAAACCTAATAAGAACACTTTGCGTTTGAAATTTAATGAAAAATATCATTATTTTACACCAAGAGCCTACAAGAAAGAGTTCAAATTTTGTTTTATCCTTTATCTTAGCTTTGTGCATGCAGAATTAGTCTCTGGAGCATAATTACACCATCATAAAAATATTACTTCAAGTGAATATGACAACCTTAGTTAGATGTTGATTTCAGCTTTTATCTGAAAGTTTTAGTACTTTTGTAGTGGGAATATCTATTTATGTATAAGTAACTGGGTGGATAAATAAAACAAATCCCGTTCTTTGGTAGTCTAAGAAAAAGCTTAACAAAAATTAATGATAAGCTCTTAAAGTATAATAGCATTTCATTGTATTTGAGTTAATTGATCCGGTTATTCCCCCATGGCCATTTTTAGATCTTAGGTACATGTAGTTAGTAAAGGGTGTATTTCTGTCAAATCAAAACAGCACAGTGGTAAATATCCAGTAAATATTAATGAATAAATATTTATTAGGTAAAAAGCCTACTTCAATTTTTCAAGTTCTCCCTTTTATGTATAACATTATAGATCTGAAGTCTGTGCTGACAAGAAAGAAGAGAGTGGGTAGGATCTCAAGGGATTAAAATGATGAATCTCTCTAGTTTACATGCTGCAAAGTCCAACATTAACTTCAGCTCAAATATCACAGAACATAAAAATGTGTGCAGAGATCCAAATTTTCATGCATTTTAAAATCTTGATAGATATTCTCATTTATTCAAAACCATTTTTATTGCCTGCTGGGTGTTGGTGGTTAGGAGGTGGAAAGCTAGCCTGATGTTCTGCTATGTGGTTATACTGTTGCTGTGGTGTTATTCTCTTTGTTTCTTAGAGTATTATTTCTGTTAATGCTGGCACAGAGAGAGTAGGCCATGAAGAGCCAATATCATAACTCGTGTGCAAATATCAGTTTAGCAGCCACAAGAACATTAAATTGAAAATTGGGAAAGATACAGGTTGGTTTTCTCTGCGTTTGAGATTCTTTGGTATCCTCAGATACATAACCTCATATATCTGTTTGGTGTTTGGTTTTTTTTTTTTCAGTTACAAAAGGATGTGTTATTCCTTTTACTTGTGAGTCTGCCATGAAGTGGGACACGTAATATGCTTGAATTTTGACATTTGTTGGTTTTGATACCTTTGAAATCTACCATGATTTCCATTCAAAGATGATTCCCACGAGTATACCTCATTAGTTCTTTCATTAATCCAATGGGCACTCACTGCATCCTGGACTCTCCTGCCCGCAATGTGGAGGATGCACCCATCACACAGCACTGTCAGAAGGTCATTATCACACTGGCTTAATCCTGCATTCTCCTTCAGCAGTGAGAATTACTGCATCTCCTTCAGAGGAACCATTTCATTAGGCAATAGATGGCCTCATATTGGAGTTTATTATATTAATAATTACTCAGGGAGATGGAGAAAACTGTTTACCTTAGTCTTTTTTTTTTAAGAGAGAGAGGGAGAAAGAATCAATTTTTATTTAGTTTTTCATTTGGCTTTCGTTGCTCCAGCACTTTGTTATGTACACATGGGACTGGAGTTTGAACCCACATCCCTGTGCATGTAAGGCAAGTGCCAAAACCACTGAGTCACCGCTCCAGCCCCTACCTTAGTCTTTTCATTGCTTTTATTCTTTACAATGAACTTTTGTAGCTACTATGGTTACAAAAATGTCATACTATTCCTGAAATTTGGTCTATGTAACTATCAGAAGGAAAGCCACTGGGGGATTTGATCAGTTTCATGCTATGGCCACAAATCTTTTTTTATGAGCTATTGTTTGCTATATTATGATAACCTTAAAAGTAGTATTATAATTTAACTCTGTATTGCATTTGAGTTTTATTACATTTTCAGAGATTTTTATTTCTCAAGAACAAAAATGAGACTGTCTGAAAATTACAGCTATGCCACATATATGAATGAGTTTGGTCTTGTTTAAGTGACCATAGAATAAATAACAGCAATCATACAACACAAGGAAACATTAGTGAGAGGAAAGAAAATTATATGTTCAGCCATTCTCTTTAGTTTATAGTGTTTCCATATCCAACCCCAATAGGATTTATGCTTCTTTCTTTTGATTGGAGTTCCCTTTGCAACAACAAGTGTCTCCTCATCAGATTCTGCCTCAGTAGCAATGTCAGTAGTATTTATACGTGAAGATAATACTTTTCCTTTGAAAAAAACTACCAGATTGCCTCAGTTTTCCATTTGGTATAATGAAGAGATAATGGTCAAGAAGGGTTTGAGTGAAGTAAGAAAACAGACTTGTATCTTTGTAATTTGAAGTTCCTTTTCCAGATACAAATTTTGTGAAAGTTAACAATATTTATTAATAACACCTATTATTTATTAAGTACTTACTGTTCAACAAACAAAACGCATCGTTTGTTTTTTATTTATTACTGGTTAGTGGATGTTGTCCCAATTTATCAGTGGGGAATAGAGGCTTAAAATTTCTACTTTGGGATGATGAATCAAATTTTTAGAGAACATTTTGTTCTATTCTGGTCCTTTAATTGTCATTGATACCAAAGAATATGTAATCCCAGATACTCTTCTAACCCTAAAAGTCACTGAACAAAAGGAAAAAGTGCAGTCTAAATCAATATTTCATTTTTGATTTTTTATTATGAAATACATGCAAATTAAAGGTACTAATGACTTCTGACTTTGAAATCTCATGACAAACTATTTTAACCAAAATACTATAGTATATAACATCCAGATATGTGTTCCTATCTTAGCCACATTGGTAGTTATGACATGAGTTGTATCGTGTGAAAACTTTCATGGTCTCTTGTATTGAAATCACCTCTACCGCTTTCATCACATCCTTTACAATGTCCCAATTATATGCCTTTTTATTCACTAATATTAAAAAAACACATTTTTAAAAAATTGCTAATCAAAAAGGATTATAACCATATAATATTTACAATTATACTGGCTGATAAAAATATAAATAAATTTGAGTTTTATGATTATTAATATGTTAAAACCAAGTGTGATAACTACTTTGAATGCCAAACTGGGAAATACTGCAGCAGGAGGAATGAGATTGATTTCCTTATCTGGCTCTGGGATGACTTGAAAGGGCAGCTTTAAAGCAGACATATCCAAATTGTCTTTCATTAGTGGCAATATGAGGTAAGTGAAAAACTTCCCAAGTGATAAAATAAAAACACTATTCATTTGAAGGGCTTTGGGTTGCTATTTACAACACTCTTTTCAGGCTTGAGGATCATGTCATAATAAGCACTATATGTGTAATAATAGTGTTATGATTTAGATGAAAGGTGTCCCCAAAAAGCTTGTATGAGACAACAATGCAGGAAGGTTCAAAGCTGAAATGATTGGGTTATGAGAGCCTTGATCCACTCAGTGAGTTAATCCCCTGATGGGGGCTAACTGGCATCTGAAGGCAGGCAGAGTGTGGCTGGAGGAGGTGGGTTGTTGGAGGTGTGCTTTTAAAGTATATGTTTTATATGTGGTGAGTGGAGTCTCTCTGCTTCCTGGAGCCATGCCTTCCGCCCTGATGTTCAGCCTCACCTCAAGCCCTGGGGAATAGAGCTGTCTGTCTATGGACTAAGAACTCTGAAGCTGTGAACCCCCCCAAATAAACTTTTCCTGCTACAATTATTCTTGTCAGATCTTTTAGTCACAGCAGCAAAAAAGTTGACTAAAACAAACAGTAACAGACACATTAATTTTACATCAGTTTATTTGCATTTCATGATTTCATGAGGTGCGTCAAGTATTGGGTCCATTTTACAGATGAGGAAAGGCTTATGGCTTAAAGGTAATTGGCCCAAGGTACTAGATCCAGGTGACAAAGCTAGTTTGAACCTAAGCAAGCTGGCTTTACCATTTATGTTCATAGCCAAATTTGGGCACAATCAACAATAACCAGTTTAATGCAGAGAGTCCATCAACTGGCCTCATGAAGATTGTGAAAGAAAGTATAAGATAATTAAACTTAATAAATTGACTTTTATTTTATTTGTATATTTTAATAAACATTACTAACACATTTGATTACTTGTTAAATGAATACATTTTCCTCATAAATATGAATTTTCTATCCTGTAAGACATGTAAATTTTGTCTAAATGAAAAAAGAGAGGAACATGTGGCTATTTTGACTTATGGCACTTTGAAATTATCATACAAATTCTCTAGCATTTGGCAAATTATGTTTATTTATAAGCTTTGTTGTTCTAAAGTATAATATACCTCAAGAATATTACAGATTGCAATGTTACTTGTTCTATTTTCAAAATAATCAGTTCAAAATAACATTTAGGTAATGAGAAATTTAATTCAATTTGAGAGCAATTTTGAATATTCCTAATATATGTGTAATATTTATTTAGATTCTCAATAATAGAAGGATGTCTTAAATGTATTCTCCAGAAAAAAACACTCTTTAAGTTTTATTTTAAATAAGCAAATCCATTTATAACATTTGTATATTACATAGGATTTATGAATTTGAACAATTTCCAGAGGAAGTGAGAAAACAGTTTGAAATTTTTTTCCTTCCTGCATGTGTCTATAAGTTTCTGAAAAAGTGCTAATTCCATTTCTAAATTAAAATATACTCTGAATGATTTTTCTGGATATAGCTGAAGTTTGGATGTGTGAATAACCTTTACACTACTAAAAGAAAAAAATGTATGGTTGTCCCAGCAATGGTATTCATTTGTGTGAATCTAACTGGCGTTTTTCTCTTTAAGTTCTAGCTGCGGCTTTCTTTCCTCAAGGATAATTTCAGACTCCTTGGGATTTATTATTAAAATGATATTAACATGTGACATCCATTGTTACATGTTGACATTATGGAAAGCATATCACTTACATATTTAGATTACCTTCTGAATGAATCTTTATGTATTTCAACATGATTCTTGTTTGTCCAAAAGAGTTAATCACTAGGAATCCTAGTAAACTTAAGCCCTGGAGATTTGTGCCTCAGTTTACTAACTTGTTCAGAGAATACTCAAAATTTTAGTAGCTTTTTAGAAATATATAAATATATGTATATATTTATATAAATCCTTTTAGAGTTACTTAGAATTTCTTGTTAGATAAACTTGACTCACACCGAATTATCATCTTTTTAAAATATTTAAAGACAAAATTATTACCAAAATTAAAACTGCTTCAAACTCACATTTGTACTGGAAGTGATCTTAGTATTTCTTAAGTGTTTTTCCCTCACTTTTCTGGAATGAATCATTTGAAAATATCAGTAATTGTATAATAAGTTTAAATTATTTCAATTCATTACTTTGTTCCAATTTTATTACAACATGTTTTTCTCGTGGAATTTCTTATGAAACTATGGTTTATTAACTTCTGAGACAACTTCTAACAATAGTAAGCTTTTAATGCATGGTTTCTTTTAATAAAGTGTTACCAAAAGAGATCATTTTTCCTACCTTGGAACTGCTATTGCAGTATTCAAACATTACTTTAATTACCGAAGCCTGGTGGAACGGGAATTGCTGAGGGAGGGAAATGTTGCTGAATTAGAACTTGAACTGGAGTCAAGAGTTAATCATTTTTAGAAATTGTGCTGGTGTTTTATTGGTGCTTGGTTGAAACTGCCAGAAGCACATTCCTATCTTAACCCCATCAGGGAACACTGGTTTGTGACTAAATCATAAGTGCCAGATAATGAATAGCATGTATAAATTCTAATTCTGGCATTACTTTGCTATTTTTCTGCAGAGATATTTTTTCTAATAATGGGACACTGATCCTCTTATCCTGTGGATTCTATGGAGAAAAATGAACCTGTTATTGACATTAAACGAAAATACCACTGATTGAGACTTCTTATACTTGGCAGTTAGACAAAGGGAAAAGGGTGTTTTGTTTTGGCTTGGGTTTTAGCTTTAGAAAAAAATAGGGAAAGTAAATTCCATAACCTCTTGTGGAGCTCATTATTAAATCTAAACTTCAAAAGACCAAATTATCAATATAAAAAAGAGCCAGTTAGGATTTATAAATCAGAAGTTTAAACTAAAACAAGAGTAGGGTGTATAATCACATTCAAAATGACATGGGTCCCCAAACACTGCTCTGTAAATCTGCCGTGTATATTCTTAAGGTGTACAGGAAAGATTTGTAAATCAAAAATATTTTTAATTCAGGATTTATTGGCATGATTAATGAATCAGATTTTGTAAATCTGCTGATAGTCTATAAAGCTATTCTGAGCTATGTTTATAGATTGTTCTCTTAAAGTTCTCAGATTCAAACTGGAGGTCATCTGCCTTAGATCTCCTCAGTTATGAATAACTGCACGGGTATATGAAGACACAGTTACTTTAGGAGCAACATTAGGAAGTTTGGAGGAACATGTGCAATCTTTCATACGGAGGATGCATCTGATTTTATAAGGTGATTTCCTTGTGAACACCTCTTTGTTTTCTACCTGTGCCCAACAGTCTCCCTCGGTCATCACCTAACTTCATTTTACCCACACCGAGAAGCCTTTTAGCACACAGACTCATGTGTATTCTCTCTTCTAAAAATACGAATTTCATACAGGTCTTTAAACAGTTCACCACATTGGTACAGCACAAAAAGCATCTTAGGTTGAATTGGACAGTGCTTTCCTGTTAAGTAAAGGGGAAATCAGAAGTCAGAGCATCATCAGCAAGCTAAATGGAGGTGCATAATAGTATTCATGTAAAAACAATGTTTTTTTCTTTCTTTAGTCATAAGGATTTATTTTTATGTTTAATTAATTTTTGCCAATTTTTTTGGTAGGGAGGGGATAGGAAGATCAGGGATTAGACCCAGAGATGTTTAACTACTGAGCCACATACCCAACCCTTTTTAAAAATTTTTATTTTGTGATAGGGTCTCACTAAATTACTTAGGACCTCACTGATTTGCTTGGGCAATCTTTGAACTTGTAATCTTCCTGCCTCAGCCTCCCAAGCCAAAAGCCATATATGAACAGAACCATAGAGCATTTGGAGTATAATTGGACCTTAAATTTCAACTCATTTTAAATATTAATGGCTTTTGTTGTTATATAAATTAAGTAAAATTACTAAAATAATTTTAGTTTTTCTTTTCTCAATTATTAAAATATTCATAAGGTTTGAATTTTAAAGTTACTAATGAGAAAACTATGAACAGTTTCCTCATTTCTATATTCCCTCACCAATTACTCTCCTTATAGAAACCAATATTTCAACTATCTTCTGATACATTCTTACCATAAAATTTTCAATCAATATTATTTAGAGAATAAAACTTTTAAAAACTAGCTGATATTGTACCTTCCCAGAAACCACTATAAATACTTTATGACTGTTATTTTAATAACCTCTTAATGCATATACACAGTTGGAAAATAGAGATAAATCAGATGAACAGTTGTAACTACTTTAATGAAATATCTATGTCAAGTTGACAATTATTATATTTAATTTTCCTTCATTATAATATGTATCAGTTTCCAAAGACCTTTGTTCTAAAGAACATTTTTTTGCAATGCTGTGCTGAAAAAAAATCCTAAAAAATTTTGAGAGCTTGGATGTATTGTACCCTTTTTGTTTTCTGTTCCAGTTTAAGATAACATCCATTAACCCCCCTCTGCTTTCACATTTAGCCTCTTGGAAGCCAATGGTGAGGTAAAGTCTTCGTGTAGCTATGGTGGTACCGCCAACAATCACAAATGTTACTTGAGGAGAGCTGTGGAATGAGTTGCAGCATGTGGAAGACTAACTTTTCTATAGAATAAGAAAGGGTCCATGGTTGAATTAATTTAGAACTCAGACATATTCCTGTTGACCCCTGTCACCATGAGTATACCAGGTAGGGAGTCTATCTATCCTCATTTTTCTGATAAGCTCTTCACATTTTCTTTTGGTTTCATCAAATGTTTTTCATACACGTCATAATATACACCCACAATACAAAGAATGCTGTGGTTTTCATTCATTCTCGTGAACACCATTTACACGAATGTAGTCTTGCAGGAAGTCTTCAGCAGCCTGTCTTACTTATTTTGATCACTGCCTTGGGGTTTCCCTACCATGATGCATAATCTTGCATAGGTTAAAGCTATATCAAGTATTCTGTATTTCATCAGAGACAAAGTGATATGCTTCCCAGATTGATTTTCTCACACACAGAATGTTGATTAGTCTTCCACTTGTTGCAAAACAGATTCCACATCTCTCTTCAAATAACATTTGTGGTTGCTTGTGGACACCACCATATCTGCAAGTAGACCAAGTGACATGCCTTGGGTATTCCTCAGCTACTTGCTTCACACTACTTGCTTCACTCGTTGGGCAGTTCCTGGGCTGGCAGCAGCACCATACAAAAAGGTCCATCTTTCCTCTCTAGAAATAGCTGAGGATTGGTGTGAATGAGGCTGTTAGCAGATCACATGTTCTCTTCAATCCAGTCTAATCTACTCCAATAATACCCAACTGATTTGAAGAAACTGGGGTGGCAATAATTGAAGAACAATGAAAAGCTACACTACAACACATTTAGAAAGACTTGGAAATAAATTAGGTTATTTTACTTTGGAAAAATGTGTTTACCTGTAGATGCCCTGAAAGTAAGAAATCATTGTCCCGTTTATTATGAAAATTATTATTAGATTTTTAAATTAATTGAAAATTGAATGTGGTAACTGTTAAATAGCATGATGGTGTATGTGTGTGTGCACGTGTGCATATACATTTGTTTGTTCATATACAAGATTCATCTACAGCAGGGTCACTTGCATAGAAGGATAGAGCTTAGATAGTGAAAATAGCTTATTTATGGTTCATTTTCCATTTCTCCATATCCATTATGCCCTTTGGAGACTCCTTCATTTAATTCTCTGGGAACCATATCGCCTTCAAACTGTGAACTTATTTAAACAATACTCTATAGAATATTTTGTAAACTCACATGTGTTTGAGAAAGCCTTGAATGTGTATATTTTTAATAGTGATAAGGTTGCGTCTTTATAGGCAAAGTGATGTGAAAGAGCAGGTTGATGAATTTAATTTTCATAGATGACCTATCTGATTCAAGCAAACATTATCTCTTTCTCTGTAGGAAATGTTTCTGCTTGAATTACTCTGAAAATTGCATTAGGTCTCCACTTCACCTGAGTAGGCGGTCCTCAACTGTCTACATATTCACAGACAAATTATACTGGACTGAAAGTCTCAGCCTCTTAGTGATTTTATGAAGAATTCTGAATATTCAAAGGTTTAGATAGGGCCTTTCAGCTGGACCACTGGAGAATAAAACCACTAGTTGTAGTTTCAATTAAGGCATGTGTTCCCAAATGCAAGGATTCGGGTTTTCTGTGCATGTGTCTCTTACAAATGTGTATTTTATAATTTATAGAAAAGAATATCTTTATGCAAGGAGCACTATATTCTACCTAAACTTGATATTTTTAGCAAAATTAGAATATATTAAATTGAAAAATAGTGGTTATTTCCCTCTTCTGCCTCCTGGATACAGACATGGTACAGTTTATTCGTAATACTTTAATGTATTTTGACAGTGGAAAATATAGAGAGCTGTAGGAGAACTTTAGACTCAATACTGAGAGATTATGCTGAATGCCTGCTAGTGAGTCTTTGTTGTTAGTTTTGAAGATATGCACTAAAAGGTGAGATTTGAGGTAATACCTAATGTATAGTAATGAATGATTCTAAAACAAGAAAGAAATTACAGAAATAAAATGAGTTTTACAATCATGTTTCTATATATTCTTTCAGAGAATGAACTTGAAGCACTGTAGGGTCGAACTGCTTGTGAATTGGAACATAGATATCTAAATGCTATTGTGTCCTGTCTGTTTTAACTTGGGTTTAATTCTATAATTTTTTTAGTAATCTTAGTTTAAATACCATAGTCTTGAATCAAACCAATCAATATGAAATCTCTTTTAACCATGATGCACAACTGACTAGCTCTTATTACTCTCAGCACTCCTGTGCCTGAGAAGTGAGAGAAGGCTATATTTGCAAGTGACTTTCTTACCATGACAATTGCCTATGTCATGCATTTCAGGGACTCAATTTGAGCAAAGATTTCTTAGTGAAGACTATAACAAATAAGCAGAAATAAAATTTTGAACTTGGGCTCAGACATCTCAAGATAGTGCAGTGAAGAATCAAGTTGATAGGTGAGCGAAGGTGAAGGGAAAAAAAGGATGACTTCACACACATTTTCACCTGCCTGAAAAAGATTCTCCTTACCATCGGAAAAATTATTGTTACTGGTACCAATTCTTTGAGATCTTTGAATAAGCAGAAGCACCCTGAAGATTATAGCAATTGCTTTGTGATGTAATAGGCTTAGTGTTCTTTTAACACTAATATTCCATTTTAGGAAAGTCTTATTTTTTTGGTAGCTTAGTATCTTTAAAATGCATTTCATTGTTACACATAAAAATGTTCTATGGTGATTTTGATTGCAAAGGAAATGTCCAAGGTTTCAGTGAAAAGATTTTGTTTCCTATTTGAGGGCTCTCTAAAGGAATGTGTATTTATTTTCCATTGATTTGTTTACCTGCTATAGACACTGCTGGGCATTGATGATACAAGAATTTCCTTCCTTGAAGAGCTCATGGTCTAGTGCTAATGATAGATGGACATATACATATTATGACTTAGAAATGTAAAAGATAATACAGATTCATATCATGTTAAAGAAAAAAATGATTACTCATTTGCTGTTTTTCAGAATAATAATTTTTGAGATTTGACCTACCTTCAGGCAAAATGTTATGTGCGTCCCATACAAGATTCCATTTAACTTCCATAATACTCTGATGAGATAAATAACTAATATTCCCACATTGACTGAAGCTGAAAATGGCTGCAAGTTTGAGCTTAGGCTGTGAGTGCCCCCCAGTAAGTAGCAATCCTGGATTCAGCTCCAAGACTGTTGGATTCTAGACCTCGAGCTCCAAATCACTAGTTGAAATATCTTCTTTATGTAAATATCACATCATATCACAAACAAGTATTACAGGATGTTCAATTAAAATCTTTTATAATCCTTATCTGTTTTTCATTCTCATTTGCATCCACTGCATTCTATCTTTTTTAAAGTTATAACACCACTAATTTGAAAATGTCCATCTATGATATTGTTTATATAGATACTAACCACTTACAAGATCAGTACAGTCAGATTTTCTCTAGATATTTAAAGTCAGGTTCTTGCAATATGATGTCTTACATCTATGCTGGGACTCCTGGAAATCAGAGCATTTCTAACTTTATTTGAATAATTAGTTTACTACCACTATTATAGTTTCTAAACATGATAGGTTTAATAACATCTTAAGTTGACAAGTGATCTATGAAATGCTATTTTTGTCTGAAATTTAAATGCTTTTTTATTATAAAGCATTAAGACCATACATATGTACTTATATGATTTCATAAACATAGAGGAGATATAATTGGAATACAGGAAAGGATAGAGGGGGAAGGAGTAGAGATGGGAAAAAGGAAGAACTACAGAACGAAATTAACCAAATTATGCTATTTACATATATGAATGTACCACAGTGAGTTCCAACTTTATGTATATCTATAACACACCAATTTTAAAAAATGATAAATAAATAGAAGAAAGGCCAGTAAAGTAGAGGAAGGGGAGGAGGGGATGAGGAGAGGAGAGGACAAGAGGAAGTACTAGAGACTGAAGTGGAGCAATTTATATTCCATACGTGCATGATTATGTCAAAATGAGCCCTGATATCATATGTAACCATAATGCACTAAAAAAATTTTAAATGCAATAATTTTGAATTCTACTAGACAGAGTCACAGAATTAATGAATTGGAGTTATCACTGAAGGGTTAATCTATAATATAGCACTAAGAGATAAATACATAATAAATACAAAACAGCAATTATAGAAGACTATGGAATAGATCGGGTAACTCTCATATCTACCCAAAACAAAGTACAGAGAAAGAAAATGGAGATAATAGTAGAATTTCAGACTTTAAAAAAACACAAAAATTGTTTTATGATGAAATTTTAACTATTCCTTAAAGTACTTTTGTAAAGGAGATGCATTAAATTGAAAGTTGGAGTCAGCTGATTCTTAGGAACTCATGGTCATTAAAAATTTTTTTAACAAAATGGAATGCCACAATCACTAAAGGAAAAGATCATTATCTAGTTTCTTCTTTGTTTTGGTATAGTTTCTTAAATATCAAAATTTAATTTAATATTAATTACTAAAGCATGTAGACAAATCTTTTTAAATTTAAATAATACTTTTAATATCTTTCATAATTATCCTATTACATTTCTAGAATTGTTATTTTCACAATGTGTATTTAGAATCTAATCTCCAAAAGTTTATTATATACTATGTTTATAAATCAAAAATGCCTATGCAAAAATTCTATGAATAAAATACATTTAGAAATATATATTAGAACTGATGTTTAAATATCTTATGTAAAATATCAGAAAATACGTTTTGTTTCTCATGTTTTCTTTTAAAATATATTTTTGAAGTGTTTATCATTAAAATTTAAGTTTTAAATATATACACGGTGAAATAATTAAGTCAGAGATTATTTGTGGAGAAGTTTTACAGAACTATTTAGCACAACTCTAAAATTCAGTACAAAGTTTTCCTAGTATGATTAACTTTTGATGTTTTACTCCCACATGTGAATTCAAGGAGACATATTTGTTGCATAATTACATACTAGGTATTAGGTCCCTACTATACATCTGATGGCTCAGGATTTTGATAGGCAAGTGGTATCTTCCACAGGGCCTAAGGCTCTGCTCATGTGAATCTATGCAAAATTTAGCCTTGCTCATCAGGTTTCTTCGGATGCCGCAAATCAATTCCAATTGTAATCTGCTTGAATTTCCAATTTTGTCCTAGTCAGTCTGTGATTTTTCAGATGTATGAATAGTAAAATTAAAGAAAAATGCTTCTTAACCTTGGTTTGTTTACATTTTTATAAGGATATATTTGGTACAATACTCAAGGATTTCCAGAGAAACGGTAACTTTAGGATAGGGTGCGTGTGTGGGGGTGTGTGTGTGTGTGTGTGTGTAAGGAGAGAGAGGGAGAGAGAGAGATTGTAAGGAATAGGCTTATTCCTTACAATAGAGAAGGAGGAAATTTCCAAAGATCTGCAGGGTGAGTCAAGAAGCTGCAGAACCAGGATAGACAATGGTTTTGTTCCAATCTTGAGTTTAAATGCCTAAGATCCAAGAGGACTAGTGATATGGTCTCCATCTGAAGGAGAACAGGCTTGATCCTCAGAAAGAAGAGATGTTCTATTCAGTCACAAAGCAGGAAAAAGAGCCACTGTCCCAGGGTAAAAGCATCAGATAGGAAAGAATTCTCTATTGAAAGGATTTGTCCTTTTGTTCTAGTTAGGTCTTTAATTGGTTAGTTGAGCAGCCATACATATTAAAGAGGGAAATCTACTCTATTAAATCCACCATTTAAATGTTAATCTCATCCAAAACAATCAGATGATGATTAATCAAATATGTGGGTACTATGTGACCCAATCTAGTTGATAAAATAAATTAACCATGTAAACAAATAATTTTCGTAATGACTATTTCCATATTCCTTGGGTTTACCTGATTTTCCTGTGTGAAATTCTGCCCAATTTTCCTTAAATATTCAATGATTCTTCCTCCATAGACATTACTGAAGATAAATTTAAAAAATGTGTTGGCCAGGGGCTGGAGAAGTGGCTCATCAGTTACTGAGCTTGCCTGGCACGCGCAAGCACCTGGGTTTAAACCCCAGCACCACATACACAATTGTCACATTTAAACCCCAGCACCACATACACAGTGTCAGAGAGTCAAAGGCCAAATGAAAAAATACATAAATTTGATTCTTTCTCTCTCACTGTCCTCCAATATATATATATATATATATATATATATATACGTATATATGTATATATATTATTTTTTAAAAGAGAGAGGGACAGTAAGAGAGAAAGAATCAATTTTATTTAGTTTTCATGTAGATTTCTTTGCTCCTTTTGTTGTGTATGCAGTACTGGGGTATTGGAGTACTGGGGTTTGAACCCATGTCCTTGCACATGCCAGGCAAGCACCAAAACCTCTGAGACACTGCTCCAGCACCCATTTAAAATATATATGTAGGCTGATGTCATGCTATAGTGAAATAAGTAGTATTGTGGAGACTAGATGAAAATAACTATTACAAAAGTAATGATGAACAACATCAGTAAAGCTATATGCATTCCAGGTTAGCTTGAAGACTAACTTTATTCCTTAATTCTAAATTTGTGGATATAGACAATATTATAAAATGTAAGAGAAATATGATCTTATAAAATATCTGATATTTTATGAGAAATATAGTCATAAAACATTAAATATGAAAAATCCAATTTTGATTTAAATAATGCAATTACATCCTTAGCTCTAGATTATTTCTTTCAGGGAGATATATATAATAAATGGCTTTAAATGGTTACTCTGTTCATCTGTGCTCCTTAAAAATATTAAGTTTCTGCTTTTCCATGACTACTGTAAAGTATGTTGTTTAAAATATATCCAGACTTTTTTTCTGAATGTCAAAGAAAGTTGAAAATAAAACAAATAGTAAAAATTGCTACAGTGCAATTACAGATTGCTATAATTCAGTTCAATTAACAATGAGCAAGTTCTTGTCTACATTTTCTTCATGCGTTTTCATACTTGATCTCACCCATGACATTTACACTGCTATTATTCCCATTTTCAGATATCAAGCTACTTGTCTAATGTAAAGTGTTATGAGGTGGCAGTCAGAATTTGAGTTTCAGAACAGGTAAATGATCCCCTCTAAGTCATACAAAAACTTTCTGTATAAAGCTACCGTACACTCCTAAATAGTGTCAGATGTTCCTAAATGATGAATCTTACTTTGAAAAGAATAAAAAGTAATCTGGCAGATGCTTTGGTCAATACCGCAGGTGATAAATTTAAGAATTGCAAATTATATTTAAAAGTGAAATGTGATCATAAATTAATGAAAATATGTTTCTTATACGTAGATTATGAAAGCATTTTAAAAATAGTATGTTCCAAAAAATGCATATAATTGATCTAGGTGTTATGCATTGTGACCCTGAGTGATCAAAAGTGCTATTATAAACCTCTATTAAATGTCATATTGATTATGCATAGCTTTGTGAGTATGAGAAACTAATAGAACATTTAGTGGTGTATCAACCCCTTTTAATCTTCCCCAAAGTCTTTTGAAGTAGGAAAGTCAGTGATGATAACGACTGGTTCTCAGATAGGTGACTGGCAAGTGACAGAGAACCTTGGGTTCAGAGTTTAAACTCTTTGCACATACCACACTACCAGTATTCTTTGCATAATAAGTATGCTCCAAGTACTTCGTCTATTTAGTAATCTTAAAACTGAGATTCTAAAATTAAGATTACCATATAAATGTGAAGTAGAATAAGTAATTCATGGTTATCATGACTTTGTGGATTGTTTAGAATATTGAATACAGCATTTATTACATTTTATTTTTTTAGAGAAAGAGACTGAGAATATCAGTTTTATTTAGTTTTTCATGTGGCTTTCATTGTTCCAATACTTCATTGTGTATGTGGTGCTGGGGTTTGAACCCGAGTCCTCACGCCTACCAGGCACGCACCGCAATCACTGAGCCACTGCTCCAGCTCCATTTATTGCATTTTCAGTGGGAGATCAGATATAATTGTGAGATGTTTAACTGTAATTTCTCTTGAAAAAAAAAACAAGAAAGATTACTGTGAATTGTAGAATATTCTGACAACAACAGAAGTGTAGGTTACCTCGGAGCAAAAGAGCTAGACTGTCTATGCTGGAGAAGTAACCAGCCCAAAATGAAAGAATTAGCTATCAATCACTTACTTTGATGACATAAGAGAGAATACAAAATTGCAGAAAGTGTCAACCCTCCTTTGTGCCTTTTTCTTTCCTGAGTGGATACACAGTTCAGGGTCAGGTAGTGTAGTCACAGGGATCATCTCACTGTTGAGGAGCCCAGGGCAAAGGTTTACATAGTTTTTATGGACCCTAGGTCCCAGAGGAAGCTGAAGACTAGGAGTGATAAATACAGGTACTGAGAGCAGGAAAAAGTGACTTCATGGTTTCTCCTTTCTTCCCTATAATTCATAAAGTGGCCTCAGAGAGGTACCTAAAAAGGATCTCTGTCCAAAGCCTCAGATAGTGACCTGGGATTGAAGGCCCCTGAGTTAAAGATGCAACTATGCAGCAGGTGTGACCAGTCAAGTGGGTCTCCCTCCCTGGCCACAGCTCCCTTCAGGAACTGCAATGCACTCTCTGTGCTCTGAGCGTAGTGTGGGCTGGGAAGTCTTCCACCAAACACAAGTATAGCCTTTGAAATTGCTTACAGTTTGGTTAAAAAACAAACAAACAAACAAGAAAATGAAGAAACAAATATGTAATTATTTGGGGTTTTCTGTTGTTTTTACTTTTATAGATGAAGTTACATTGAAGTATGTTAACGTTCTTATGCAATTAGGGAAAAATGAAAAATGGCTTCCATTAGAAGATAAAATGATAAACTAGCACACGTGAACGCAGATATGATAAAATAATACATGGGTTAGATGTAAGATATATCAGTATAGAAAACTAAAAATCCCCCAATATAAATAATATCTTGCCAGAAATCAATTAAAATGATTCATCATCCCATAATTATGTACAACTATAATATACCAATAAAAAATGTGTAAAATTTGATACATCATTTGGGCCAGACATGGTGATGCACATCTATAATCCCAACTATTTGGGAGAGTGAAGAAGGACTGCAAGTTGGAGGCCAGATTGGATAATTAGATACTTAATCACCAAACAAAAAACAAACAGAGCTGGAGATGTAGCTCAGCAGTAGAGCATCCTGGCTTAAATTCTTTGTAAAGATATAACTGAAAAATTTTTAAGATGTGTTACAGAAAGACAAAATAGAAAGAAGAGTCAAGAGATGTGATAGGTAAACTACGAAGCTCCAACACATATAAGATGAGAATTCTAGATAACAGAAAGAAAGGGAAGAATGCAAAACATGCTAATAATTCCTATAATTGAAGAAGAGAAATGTGACTTGCAATATAAAGTTGCTCTACCATACCTATCTTAAGATTTTCTGGTAAATGTAAATATTCGTTATGAATCCTGTTGGAACTTAATGGAATTCAAATTCACAGGATAAATTGACTTAAATACTTCATTTCTTCTTGACAAGGATAATTTAGAGAATTGTCATTCTAACATTCATAGTCTTTATTTTGGCCCTCTTCAAAATCTCCACACACTTCAAGCTAAAAAAATCTGCAACTTTAATATACCTTTTTATCCAATGGGCATTATTAGCCATATTCCAAGAGTAGTCACACCAGCCTCTTTTTGTATCAACTTCAACTTCCTTTTCTCTTTCTAATTGTAAATTCTATCTTTTGAATTACTTCTAACTGAACTTAATTAGATTTTTAAGTAAATATACTAAAATAGTCCTTAAAAAATCCTTGGAGTTTTAATATTTCCTGCAGTGAGATTTATACTTGGAATTTTAGTATGCACAGAGAATACATAGGTAGAAGAAAAATAGACTGACTCTATTAATATACATGTCCCTCATAGAACCTGAGAGAATTTTTATTCTAAAATTCCTACTATTATTTGTAGGTCACTCACACTGGTCCAAAATAAAAATGTGGTTGTGAATACAGAAAGTAAAACACACAGTAGGAATAATGTGCCTTTAAAGGAGTAGAGAAGAAGGAAGAAAATGTCTTTGAACTATGTTCACATGTCTACCAGGACCTGAGGAAGACAAGGTACATCTTAAGAGGGTCAGAAGGCAAATGTAGTACTTTACCATAAAGCAAATTCGAGAAACATCTATTGGTTCCGCCAAATATTTAAAGATTATCCCAAGCTGTTCTTGTAATTGTTTTTTAATTGTGTTTTATCTCATCATTCAAATTATATTGCTTCCTGGTTATGGTAGGGTCTAATGGACAAGAATCAAGAAAATTGAATAATAAAATCAGAAAGGTAGTGAACAATTAGGTAGTGAACCAAATACAAGCAGGGGGAAGAAGGCAGGCTAGGGGCAATCACAATATACACAGTCTCTTACTCTTCAGAAAATGGATGTATAAGAATCTCTTTGGAATTACAAAGGGAGGATGTTAAGAAAATTTTCTAGCAATCGAGGAATGATAAATGAGAATTAATTAATTACATTAATAATTTAGGTTGTATAAAAATGTCATTCATAGTATTTTATTTAGCAAGCTCTCTTTATTGTTTTATTTTAGTGCAAAAATAGAGCCAAGACTTTTTATGGATTTTCTCATTACCCTAGTCCTCAAACTCTATTTTTTCTGGAAGATCTTAAATACTTGTATGTCAGTTCTCTTATGTTAGTAATTTTTCAAGATCTTAACTCTCATATTTGTGAAAGGCCTATTATTGATCCACAGGTTGCCTGTGAAAAATGCCTTTACACTTGTAGTTGAATCACTTTGTAATAATTACATTTATTGAGTTACTGCTATGAGTTGGGTACTTTACATACATTATCGTATTTAATCCTTAAAACAATTCCATAAGAAATATTATCCACATTTAACAAATGAGAAAATTGAGGGTCGGAGGAGTTCAGGTCCTTGCTCACATGTTGCATATAGATTATATTGCAGGGTTGTATTCTATAAAATAGGCTCCACATCTGGCTTATACCACAACAGTGTACTTTGCCTCTCTCTTCTACAATGCAGGATTAATAGATAAGCCCTATGAAGAAGGTGGAAATATGTATTCTTAACTGAAATCATATGGTTTATTTGGAAAATCTCTACCTTGTGAAAGGTTTCAGTGAGTGAATCCCAAGAATTTATTTGCTTCCATGTTCTCCTTTACAGCGTAGATATTTTAATATTGCTTTTTCTTATACCAGTTCTTGCAGGTAGGGATGGCCAGTCTGGGGGGAAACAACATGAGCAGCTTTGAGATAATCAGCAAATAGAAGGATTGAATGTTCCCGCTTGCTGAAAATGGAAAATGTGAGACTCAAAACTGTATTGCTTCAGGCCTTCTTATTCACAGTATGAGCGGGTCAGCGATATGAAACCCAGAAAATAAGCATTAGTTTCATCTGAATTACTTAGCAGTAGTTTACTGATGTATAGTTCTCCATCTTTAATTTCTTTTCCCACCTCTCTGAGGAACTCGGTTTACATGGGGAGACTTATCTCAGCTTCCTAGACCACACCCCAGAACAACTCTAAAGTCTGGGAGTTTATTTTTCTTCTTTTGCTCTCATTTTCTGTTTATTCTAAAATGCTACCAGATTTACAAATCCATATTTGTCTAGAGAAAACAACAGTAGGAAGTAGGAAAAACTTGTTAACTTTTTTTTTTAAGAGAGAGAGGGACAGAGTGAGAGAAAGAATCAATTTTATAAGTTTTTCATGTGGCTTTAATTGCTCTGACACTTCATTGTGTGCATGGTGCTGGGGTTCCAACCGTTGTCCTCACACATGCGGAGCAAGAGCCATTACCACAGAGCCACTGCCCCAGCCCTCGTTAACATTGTTCGTTAAAGTGACAGATTTAATGATGGATTAAGATCTACTTTATTACTTAATAAATTCCCATTTTTTTATTACGTATGCTTTAAAAATATGGCATTTCATTGCTTTTCTGGCTAGGCTTTCTGTTTTCAAAAAATAAGCTGGAAATTCAAGGCCTAGTTATATTGAAGCAAACACGGAACTAATCTATTGTTAACTTTACAGGTATTGAATGAAATAGGTTACCTTAGAGGGACTGTCTACCTTTCTAAGGTTCATTTTGCTTTCCAAGAATAGCTACATGCTTCATTTGTGTTCAGA
>PVKS010008700.1:57076-67259 GCA_004027875.1 Aplodontia rufa | reverse complement strand
TAGATACCCATTTAACACATGAGTTCTTATGGGGGAAACGGCAATAGATGAAACCCACAGTAGCTTATCTATGCGTTAGCATTACCCCTGGTTATCAAAGTTTATACACATTGATTGCTACAGTTTTGACAATGTTTCCCCCTCATCTGTATCCTGTATCGCAATATACTTCTAATAAAGGTGGAAAAAAAATAAAAAAAAAAAAAAAGAATTTTTCAGTAGTTTTGAGCACCTGCCAGGCGACGGCAAATGCTTGCTACGTGATGAATAATGTAAAATTCATGTTGTCTTCCAGCTCAGGTTGGGAAGACAGGGTGTGAAGCTTTACCATAGTCCTGCCTCATCTTCTAAATGGCCAGTCCCAGTCCTACCTCTTTCTTTGTGAAATCTATTCTGGCACCTGTTCACTTACCAGAACCTTCTCTGGGAACATATCAGAAAGTATACTAATTTCTAGATCGCAGAGGACAAGTGGAGCCACGAGGCCAGGACCTGTCTGTCCCTTTGCGGAGCAGCTGAATTTAGAAGTGTGAGCAATGGTGTTAAATACTGTTGGTGATCGTGAGCACCTAGCTCACGATATCACGAAGCTGCTAGGTATCAGTCACGATGCTGGGCATCTCCTGAGCATTTGCTCCTGTGCTCAGATCGGTCCTCCATGCTCATGGGCAATGGTGAAATGTGCTTCTTAGAATCAGAAGTTTTCCCATTAAAGCAGAGAGAATTTAGGGCATTCCTAGAACAGGGTTAACACAGCAGAGGAGGCATAGGAGGTGGGGTTGGCCAAGAAGGGACAGCGTGGCATAGTAGAAAAACCTCTGAGAAGCCTTTCGTGAACCATGTACCGAGAAGCATCTTACAGAAAATAACAGAGGGGTTGACTTTACTGGGTATGGCCAGATTCAAAGTAATTCCCTTGAAAAGACCGTTTTAGTACTCAATGACGTGGTTTCCTGCTTCAAATCACGGAAGGAGCAGTGATGGGAGCTTGGAGTGAAGGATGACTTTAGATGATACCTTCAAATCAGTGAGCCAGAGAACCTGATTGACAGCTGCTTAAATATTCAGCTGTTCATTATCTCATTGAAAAACTCTGAGGTATAACTGTTTAGGTTGGTTCACCAGCTCTAGAGTCTTTCCAAGTATCCAGGGTCATTCTTCATTTCTCTCTTCTCTCCTCATCTTCTGATTAGCACCTTCGTACTTGCTACTTCATGGTTACAAGATAGCGGCCGCAGCTCCAGGCGCTGAATCTGAATTCAAGAGAGAAAGATGAGAGGATTATTTGTGTGTGAGGGTAGGTTGGGACGAGGGTGGGAGCACTTATGTGTATTATTCTCTTTATAGGGAAGCCTCCCCAGATGACTTCACTTCACCTCTCATTGGCCAGGACAAGGTCAAATGGACGTTCCTGGGAAAGTTAAGTGTCTGGTAGAGAGGAATAGGAGTGTCATGACCAAATCAGATCAATTTTATTTCACAGTCTGGAAGCAATTTCAGTGTTTTTTTTTTTTTCCTGAAGGAAACAAGGAAGAGGGTGTGGGAATCTTCCAGAACAGCCTACATCTCATTCAAGTCTGCACTTGAATCCTGGCATTAGGTGTTGTTACTATCCATACTGAGAAAGCCAAAGGTGAGGACAGTGAAGTGATTGGCCTGAGGTCACATAGGCTATGGGGTGTCCCCTTGGGTTGTCCTGTGTATCTCAGGGCTAGACCTTTTACTTCCTTTGCAGTCCCCTCAATGCCTATATATCATGGCACATCTTCACCAACAGCTTGCTGGCTGAATGACAGAACGGTGGCAGAGTATCATGTGTCAGCATCCTGTGCCAGGGCTATGGGATCAGCAGATCCTGAGCTGCTTCCTTGAACTTCATGGACTTGAGATGAAAGCCCTTTCTTGGGAAGGGGTTTCAGCAGTTAGCAGAGCCTCTGGGGGGAGCTTGGTGGCCCTTAAGGCCATTATGCCTCTGCTGCCACTAGTGCTCCAATAGTCCCAGATAGGCAAGGGGACAGTCTCCTGGTGCAGGCAACAACCCTAGCAGACTGTCACTTAGGAGAGGAGCTGACTTCCTTTGGCGCTTCTGGGAGCAGAAGAAGAGGAAAATGACTGGGTGCAGAGGGAGAAGGGTTTCACTGGCCATTTGTAGCGGAAAGGTGTGATTTTGAAGGTTAAGGGAAATAATGCGGGGAAGGTGCTTAAAGCAATGTTCAGAAGCTAAGTGCTTCCCTTCTTGGATCAAGTGAAAATTGTCCAACAGAAAGCCAAAGGAATTGAGACCCGCTCACCAGGGAGGTGGCCCAGCCGACAGTGACCCATCGCTAGCCGAAGCTGGCAAACATCTGCTAAGCACTTACTCTAAATGATCATAATTATTTTTAATTGAATATTTATTATGTGCCTGGCACCTTACCAAGCCCGTGATGTGAATTTTCTCATTTACTTGTATGGCCATTCCAGGAAGTAGATACCACTGTTTAGAGGAGAAGATTGAGGTTGAAAGAGGCTGAGGAACCTGGCCTGAGTCAGCTGGTGATGGAGATGGGGTTGGAGGTCAGATCTGTCCCTTGCCCCAGCCCTGGCTGGCATGAGCATAGCCTGCAGTTGCTTTGAAATGTACCCCTACTTGGGTGAAGATTGCATGAAGCAGTGGTTCCCAGGCTTCCTTGCCTCTTATCAGTTCTTCTGTCAAAAACCAGGAGCCATGAGGACAGACTCAAAAAGTCCACTCTCCCCAAGGACTTTCATATCTTTATAGACATTACAAAATAAAATTTAAACAGCAGATAAATTGTTTCATTGGAGTAAATGCTATTGCTATAGGAAAATTGAAATAATAATTACATTGGTGGTTGAAGATGGTGTTCATAGCAGTGAATATAAAGTTGCAAGAGTCTGCACTTCCCTCCTTGGCAGGCTTAAGACCCAAGCTCTACTGCATCAACCCCTGCTTGTACACACGCACACCCTTTACATTCTGTGGACACGAATCCAGCTAGCTCCTACTCTTAACCTGAACCAAGCAGATGAACATAGCTGGAGAAAAACACTCAATGATATTAATTAACCTTACTTTGAGGACCCAAATTTTTTTGCATCGATTTCACAAGTTTTATTACTCAGTCTTTCTGCTTCATTGTTTCTTTCATTGCTTATTGACATACACACATGCATATAATTTAAATTATAATATAAAAATTTCAAACAATATTATTTTTTTAAAGTAACAATATGATATACGTTTGATCCTAAACCGTAGTTACCCCCACATCATCCGCACCCCAGTCTCTTGATTCTTCAACATTATGCCCCACCAATTATAAAGCATATGTATATCTGCATAGGATTGTGAATTTTCCAGAATTAAATGATTATATACATATTATTTGATTTCCCAGGGGGTGAAGAGTATGCTACATTGTTGATTGTCTCCCTAGATCCCTCCCTATTTTCTCTCCCTCTCCCATCCCCCACCTCTCACCGTTCCCCTCCACCCCTACTTGTCTATGGTTCCCCTAGATTATGCGTTGCTATGCCCTCGGTGGGTCCAATACATGAGTTTGACTACCTTGCACCCAATCCTGGGTTTAGCTCCAGCCTCCACAAATGAGGGAGAACATTTGACCATTGAGTCTCTGGGTTTGGCTATCTTTACTCAGCATGATTTCTTCCATTACCATCCATTTATCTTCAAAGACTGCAATATCTTTGTTTCTAACAGCTGAGTAGAACTCCATTGAATATATATATACTAGAGCTTTTGGATCCATTCATCTAGTGAGGGGCATCTATCTGGTTTGATTCCATAATTTAGCTATTGTAAATTGAGCTGCTATGAACATTGATTTTGCTGTATCACTGTAATGTGCTGATTCTAACTCCTCTGGAAAAATACCCAGAAGAGGGATAGCTGGTTTGTACCGTGGCTCAATCTCTATTTTTTTTTTTTTTTTTTTAATTCTCAGGGCTGAGGACTGAACTCGGGGCCTTGCGCATGCTAGGCAAGTGCTCTGCCACTGAGCTAAATCCCCAACCCCCAATCCCTAATTTTTTGAGGATTCTCCAAACTGCTTTACAGAGTGGCTATACCAGTCTGCATTTCCACCAACACTGTGCTAGTGTTCCTATCACCTCACAACCCCTCCAGCATCTGTTACTATTTGTATTCTTCATCTTTGCCAGTCTGACTGGAGTGAGGTGAAATCTTAATGTAGTTTTGATTTGTATTCTCTGATTACTAGTGATTTAGAACACTTTCTCGTGTATTCATTGTCTTGCTTGATTTCCCCTGTTGAGATGTTTCTGTTTAGCTCTCTGGTCCGTTTATTGATTGGACTGTTAGTGCTTTTGATGTTAAGTTTTTCAGTACTTTGTAAATTTTGGATATTAATCCTCTCCTGGAGGAATCAGAGGTCATGATTATCTACCATTCTATGGGTTCTCTCTTGACAGTTTTGAGCAATTCCTTGGCTGATCAAAGCTTTTTGATTTAATGGCATCCCACTCATTAATTCTTAATTTTTTTGCTTTGGGAGTCTTGTTGAGGAAGTCATTGCCAACTCCCATATGCTGGAGTGTTGCTCCTAATTTTTCTTCTAGCAGTAGTATGGTAGCTGGTTTAATTCCTAATTCCTTGATCCATTTTGATTTGATTTTTGTGCAAGATGAGCGATAAGGATCTAATTTCAACTTTCTGCAAGTGGCTGTCCAGTTTGTCAACATTTGTTGAATAGGCTGTCTCTCCTCAATGTTATATTTTGACCCTCTTTGTCAAATATCAGGTGTTTAAAAGATTTGTGGGTTTGTCTCAGAGCCTTCTATTCCATTCCACTGGTCTTCATTCCAATTTTGATACCAGTACCATGCTGATTTTGTTACTCCAGCTCTATAGTATAATTTTAGATCTGGTATTGTGAATCCACCTGTTTGGTCTTTCTTGTTTAGTAATGTTTTGGGTATTCTGGGTTTCTTGTTGTTCCACATGAATTTGAGAATTGCTTTTTCAATATCTATTAAGAATGACATTGGTATATTGATGGGGATTGCATTGATTCTGTACAGTGCTTTTGGCAGAATGGCCATTTTAATTATATTAATTTTGCCTAACCAAGAGCATGGAACATCTTTCCACCTTCTCAGGTCTTCTTCAATTACTGTCTTCAATGTTTGAAATTTTCATTGTAGAGATCTTTTACTTCCCTTGTCATTGTTTCTGAGGATATTGTGATTGGGACTGATTTCCTGATTTCTTCTTCTGGTCCATTATTCTTAGTGTATAGGAAAGCTATCAATTTATGGGTGTTGGTAAGGTAACCTGCCACTTTGCTAAATCTGTTTATAATCTCAAGCAGTTTTCTGGTGGAGTTTTTTGGATCTTCCAGATATAGGATCATGGAGGACCACAATTTTTAAGACAACTGTGATGAGTCATTTCGTATCTATTTTCCTGGGCTAAGGGACTCCCGGATAGCTGGTAAAACATGATTTCTGGGTGTTTCTGCAAATGTGTTTCTGGAAGAGACCGGCATTCACTCTCATCTTGTGCTGAGATGTGCTTCAGCCCCTCTCCTTGCGCTCCAGCACTCCTGGCTCTTCAGCCTTTGTACATGGACTGGAACTGGGCTTACGTGTTGGTCCTCCTGTTTCCCGGCCTTGGGGCTGGGATTGAACGAAGCATCAGCTTTCCTGGACTCCCAGCCTGCTATCGCAGGTCATGGGACTTCTCAGCCTCCATCATCATGTGAGGAGCCCATCTTAATACATCTCTTGCTGTATCTCGCTGTATGTACCCTATTGGCTGTGTTTCTCTGAAGAATCTGGACTACTATAAGGGCCCGCAGTCAAGCATAGTGCATTTCTCTGATCAATTTCTGGCCTATTTTAGTCAGCATTTTTAAAGAGGCGGGGGTGGCACTGAGAGAGAGAGAGAGAGAGAGAAAGAAAGAGAGAATCAATTTTATTTAGTTTTTCATGTGTGCTAGGGTTTGACTTTCGTCTTCGCGCATGCCCTGTAAGCGCCTAACCGCTGAGTCACCACTCCAGCCCTTTAGTCAGCATTTTTGTCTCTGTGACCAAAAGAACTAACAAGAACAATTAGAGGAGGTCAAGTTTGTTTTGGGGCTCATGGTTTCAGAGGTCTCAGTCCACAGATGGCCAGCTCCATTGCTCTGGACCCAAGGTGGATCAGAACATCATGGTGGAAGAGTGTGGCAGAGGCAAGTGGCTCAGGATATATATGACAGCAGGAAGCAGAGAGAGCTCTGCTCACCAGGGACAAAATATAAACCCCAAAGTCACAGTCCTAGTGACCCATCTCCTCCAGCCACACCCTACCTGTGCACAGCTAGCACCCAGTTTATCCCTCTCGGGGATCGATCTGCTGAGTAGGTCATAGCTCCAATGATCCAGTCATTTTACCTCTGAAAGTTCCTGCATTGCCTGACGCCTGAGCTTCGGGGGGCACCTCGCAGCTAGATCATAGTAGGGCCCATTCTCTCAGAGGGCTGTTTCACTACTTTCCCCTCCGTCTCTAACACCACTTCTCTTATTCTCAATCCCATTGAGAAAACAGAAAAATCAGAGCATTCCTTTTCCTTCCACTGCCAACTCTGTGACCCTCCATGTAACTGTCGCTCTGAACTCTGCCCTCCCTCCTCCCCAGCCCTTGCTCCTCAGCCAAGGCCCAGCCTTGCACTCCTGCACTGAGCCTCACGCCCATCCCCACCTCCAGCATCGGGTCTGCCCAGTGCCCTTTTCCTTTGCATTGTCACTTTCTGGTTCCTCCTGGATGCTTTCCTTAGTCACAGACACACAGCAACACACGCTTTCTTAAAAAGAAGCGAGAGGAGTCCCTGTTGACTCCTTGTCTGTCTCCTGCTGTGCCTTTTCTCCCCTAAAAAAAGTCATGGAAATCATTGCTAATCTTGACTTCTCCCACTTTTCCAGTCTTTAATCTCCTTTTACACACGGGGAAAGATAAACACAGGATAGTGTGAATGACCATGATGCTTTATAAGTGAGAAGCATGATGAAGAAATAAAGGCGAGAAGGCTGGGTCAGTTTAGCTGTAGAGGTCCCAGATACCTCAAAAGGAAGTGACTTCTAGGGGGCGGTCCATCCAGCAATGATATAGGATGTGGCCAAACACAATCATGCTTAGAAAACACGTTTATCTATTAACTATCCTCAGTTGTCTTTTTTTTTGCAATGCTGGGATTGAACCCAGGGCCTTGTGCATGATAGGCAAGCCCTCTGCCACTGAGCCATATCCCGTAGTCCTTCAGTTCTATTTTAATACATATATTTAGAAGAGTCCTTAAAATATGCACATTCAATTTAAGTACTAATTATAAGGCAAGCTTCCATGCCACCAAAATCTGAATGAAGAGATAAAACATTGCCAGCACCCAGAGTTGCCCTTACACCTTCCTAAAACACTCTTCCCCTCTATCTGAGTTTTCGATAATAATTTTCTTTCTTTTTTCTGAGTTTTAGCACTTGTGTATGCATCCTTAAATAACATAGTTTGGTTTTTGCCTGTTTCTGAATTTTACATGAATTGGAAACTAGCATATGTATCCTTTAGCATCTTACTTCCTTTACAAGCTCAGCAATATGTTTATGATATTTATTCATGTAGTTTTGATAACTTATTCATAGTTGTATATCATTTCATTGTATCAAAAGACCCAAATGCACTTATCTGGCCCCAACATTTTTTTTTCAGAAGAATTTAAGCTTCAACTTTATGTACAAACGTTAAGAAACTCACCAAAAAGCTATTAGAATTAATAATAAAATTCAGTAAAGTTGCAGTATACAAAATCAACTTATAAAACAATTGCATTTCTATATAGTAATGATGAAATATATGAAAAGGAAATTAAGAAAACAATACCACTTACAATAGCATCAAACAGAATCAAATATTTGGGTATAAATTTAACCAAGGAGATGAAAAATCTTTACAAGGAAAACTATAAAACACTAATGAAAGAAATTATATACAAACAAATGGAAAGATATCTCATGTTCACGATTTTGGAGCAGATCATATTATTAAAATGTCCATCCTATACAAAGATATTTAAAGATTCAATGCAATCCTTGTCAAAATTTCAATAGCATTATTCACAGAAATAGAAAAAAGCAACCCATAAATTCATATGGAACTGCATTAGATTCTTAATAGCCAAAGCAATTTTGATAAGAAAGTAAAGTTGAAGGCACTACACTTCCTGATTTCAAATTATACTCCAAAGCTATAATAATAAAAGCATTATGATGCTGCATGCTGGCGTAAAGATACATTTATAGGGGGCTGGAGTGGTGGTTCAGTGGTTACGGCATTTGCCCAGCATGTGCAAGCACATGGGTTCAAACCCCAGCACCACGTACACAACTGTCAGAGCAATGAAAGCCATGTGAAAAACTCAATAAAAATTGATTCTATCTCTCTCTCTCGCTGTCCTTCTATCTTTATATTAAAAAAGATACATTCATAGACCAATGGAACAGAATAGAAAGCCCAGATATGAACACACACACACAAACAACAAATTTTTGACAAGAGCACCAAGAACACACAATAAAGAAAAGGTAATCTCTTCAATAAATGATGCTGGGAAAATTGGATATTCACAGGCAAAAGAATGTGATTGGACTCTGATCTTATACCACACACAAAAATCAACTCAAATTGGATTAAAGATTTAAACATAAATCCTGGAACTCTCAGACTCCTGGAGGAGAACAGAGGGAAACTTCCTTGACATTGGTTCTGACAATAATATTTTGGATATGACATTTATAAAAACAGTTGGTAAAAGCAAAAATATACAGGATCACATCAAATTAAAGTTTGTGCCTAGCAAAAGAAACAACCAAGACAAGAAAAAGCAACCTGTGGAATGGCAGAAAATATTTGGAAAACATACATCTGACAAGGTAATGCTAATACACAACAAACTTAGACAACTGCATACCCCAAGCACAAATAATTCAGTTCAGAAATATGCAAAGAATCTGAACAGGATTTTGTTCAAAGAAGACATATAGGTGGCCAATACGCATATGGAAATGTGATCAATGTCACTAATCATCTGGGAAGGTTCAACCCAAACCACAATGAGATGCCATCTCACACCTGTGAGGAGGGCTATCGTGAAAAATTAAAAGGTAACAAATGTTGGTGAGGATGTGGAGAAAAGGCAACTCTTGCACACTATTGGTAGGAATGCATATTGGTACAGCCATGATGGAAAACAGTATGGAGGTTCCTAAAAGAATTAAACATAGAATAACTCTGTGATCCAGCAATCCCACTTCTGGGTATATATCCAAAGAAATTGAAATCAGAATCTTAAAGAGAGATCTGCATTTCCAGGTTCATTGCTGTATCATGAAAAGACACAAGTATCTGCACCCAGATGAATGGAGAAAGAAATTTTTTTGTTCTTTTTTTTATTAACTGAAAATGGAATTACAATTGAGGGGGATCATTATCAAACAATCAAGAACAAATGTATATTTACATAGTTAGCCAAGGCGGATGCCATGTCATGGATGCACCCATGGTTCTATGTTACCCCCAAAAGAACCCCTGTGTTAAATGGACTTCTTGTGGAGGTCAGAGATCTCCTTTTGAATTGATTCTCCCATACTCCCTCCCTCTCTTCAGTCTCCTAGATATCATTCCTAATCCCTCCCACCTTCCTGCCCCCCTCTTTACGTCTCCAGGTATCCTAGGCAAGGATCTCCCTGTTTGTGTAAAAATACATACATTTTGAGGTTATTATTAGCTTAGCCATCTAACATACTGTTTCCGGTTGTATTCTAGCTTGCACAAATGAAAGAAAAATTCAGCCCTTTAGTCTCTGAGATTGGAATACTTCACTTAGCATAATTTTTTTCATCTCCATCTATTTGGCTTCAAAAGCCATAATATCGTTTTTTCTAATGGCCAAGTACTATTCCATTGTATATTATGTACCAAAGTTTTTGAATCCACTCATTGAGTGAGGGGCATCTGGGTTGGTTCCATAGTTAAGCTATAGTAAATTGAGCTGCTATAAACATTGATGAAGCCATATCTTTATAATATGCTGATTCTAGCTCTTTTGGGGAAATACCCAGGAGTGGGATAGCTGGGTTATAAGGTGGTTCCAGCCCTAATTTTTTT
>PVKS010008700.1:0-56976 GCA_004027875.1 Aplodontia rufa | reverse complement strand
CTTCATATACCCTCCCCCTCCCTACACCTCCAAGTATCCTAGAGAGCCATCCCCCTATTACTCTGAAAGTCATTCAATTTGAAGTTTTGTTAGGTTAGCTGTCTGCCATACTGCTTCCCTATATATGCTAGCATCCACAGATGAGAGAAGCCATTCGGCCCTTGAGTCTCTGAGCTTGGGAGACTTCACTAAGCATAATTCTATCCATCTCCATCCATTTGATTTCAAAAGCCATAATATTGTCCTCTCTAATGGCCGAGTAGTATTCCATAGTATATATGTACCAAAGCTTTTATATCCACTCGTCAAGTGAGGGGCATCTGGGTTGGTTCCATAATCTAGCTATAGTAAATTGAGCTGCTATAAACATTGATGAAGCCACATACCAGCCCTAATTTTTTGAGGATTCTCCACACTGCTTTCCAGAGTGGCTGAACCAGTTTGCAGTCCCACAAGCAGTGTGACAGTGTTCCTCTTTTCCTACAGCCCCTCCAGCATCTGTCGTCGTTTGTATTCTTCATTTTTGCCACTCTAACAGGAGTGAGGTAGAATCTCAGTGAAGTTATTTGCATTGGAGAAAGAAATTGTGAGAGATGTGTGTGTGTGTAATTCAGTTTTCTTCCTGACTTGTTCCCCCTCCTCCCTCCCTGTAAGCTTCTTTTTAAAAAAATTTTATTGAGGAGTTGTGTTGTTGTACAACATAAATGCATATGTATTAACAATGTGATATGCCTTTGATCCTCATCCAGAATCATCCCCACATCACCCACACCCCCGTGTCTTGACTCTTCTACATTTCCCTCCTGTAACAAATATAAATGTCTCTCTCTCTCTCCCAGATCCAGTATTTTAAGAATATTTTTGGTCTTAAAATATTCTCTTCAAGGTCACCAGCTGCTTCCATGTTGCCAAATCCACTGGCCAATCCTGAGTCTTCATCCTGACCACCATCAGGAACTTTTGACACAATTGAGCCCTCCGTCTTCACAATTCATCCTTTCCTTAGATTCTGGAAAATTCCCTTGTCTATTTGCTGCACTGGACTCCTCTTCCCAACCTATAAAAGTTGCAGTGCTCCAGGCTGGGTCACGTGTGTGTACATCTTTTAGTTCTCCTCCTCTGCCTGTCTGATTTTATTATTTATTTATTTTAGAGAGAGAGAGTCCATTTTATTATTTTTTCATCTGCTTTTTGTTTTTCCAACACTTAGTTGTTTATGCAGTGCTGGGTTTCAGCTCAGGTCCTTGTGCATGCCAGAAAGTGCTACTGCTGAGCTACCACTCCAGCCCCTGTCATCTGATTTTAGACCCTTTCTGTTGGTTGATGACTCTCCAACTTGTGTCTCCATCCCTACCCACTCCCCAAAACTCCAGACTCACATACCCAACAGTGTGTTTAAGATTCCATCCTGGAGGTCTAAAAATAACATTATTTCCAGAATGAAACTCTTTCCTGGTCCACTTTCCAAGACTGCACCACCCCAGCGTTCCCTATCTTGGTAATAACATTAAGACTAAAATCACGAGGTTTATTCTTGCCTTCCCTCTCTCTCCTTAATAGTTGTTGTTCAGTCCATAAGCAAGTCTGGGTTTAAATTGAAAACATGTCTCCAATCCAGCTGTGCCTACCACTTGTTACCACCTTGGTCCAAGCCACCATCGTTTCTCATTTACAGTTGCAGGAGCCTCCTATCATTTATTTCCACATAGCAGCCCTAGTGATCTTTAAAAACATAAGTCAGTTCACATTATGTTACTTCTCAAAACCCTTGAACAGTTTCTCTCCTTGCTCAAAATAAAATCTGAAGTCATTAGGTGGCTTTCTAGGTCTTACTGGGTTGGTCTCCCCTCCCCGCCCCGCCTGCCCTCGTGCTGTCTCTGATTTCATATCCTGGCATAAAGGGGCCACCTGTCAGCTCCCTTGAGCACCTGGCCTTCTTGATGCTTCTGGACCTGCTGTGTATATCTCTGACCCTTTGCCCTGGCCGCCATTTCCTTCCTGGATGCTCCCTGAGATATCTGAATGGATCATCCCCTCTTTCCAAATGCTACCTTCTAAGTGCTTGCTTCTTCCCTGAGCCCTCCCCTCCAAACTCCCTTCCACATTCCTGTCCTCTTCCCTTGCTTCATAGCAAAACCTGAAAAGAAAGGGAAATTTTTATATTGTTTACATGTTTATCGTCTGTCTTCTCTGCTTCAGTTTGAGATCTTGTCTGATTCATTTACCGTTGCATCCTCAAAGCTTAGCGAATCTTAGCCTATTTGACACATAGTAGACACTCAATAGATTCTTGTTGAATGAATGAATATGTGAATGACCACTTGTAAACTACATAAAATACATTTTTAAAGTAGTACTTGTATAAATCCTAGTGGTTAGAAACTTCATCTGACAGCCGATAGTCCTGGTTTGAATTTTTGTCTTTCTATACTTAGTTGTGTGATCTTGGGTAAGTTATTTAAGTTTTGCCATGTGATATTGTTCTATTATGTTGGACACATACACAAAGTACTTTCTTTGGTCCCTGTTCATATTAAACACAATCAATGACCTTGGCCATGCGTGGAAACATGTTAGCTAGTGAGGCTGGTGGGTAAAGGCAGGTGTGCAAGTGAACTAGGTAGTCGAGGGCCAGTGAATTCTTTTTATTAATGAAAACCTGCTTAGGCCACTGCTGTGAGAGCCTAGGAAAGGTCACGGGCTGTAGATTTAGAGGTTAGGCTCTTCATTTGACTCCACCACTTGGGGTGACCTTGGACAGATTAATTTATGAGCCTCCATTTCCCCATTTGTAGTAAGGAGAAATAACTCCAATGGTTACTTTCATATCAAAAGAAATATTATGTTTTATTTAATTGTAGAATACTACATTTTACAAAATGTTAAGTAAAAAGAAATTGTATAAACATGGTGCTTATAACTTTGTACACCTTAATATGTAAAATTTTTTACTTGTCAATAATATCTCAATAAATCTGGGAGGAAAAAGAAAAAAAAAAGATGGTGCTTAGATTCTGCCAGGTGCTATGGAAAGTGCCTACCTTCTATCAACTCAGCCACCCAAGAGCAAGAGCTGTTGTTATTCCCATTTTACAGACACAGAGGCCAGGACCAGGATTCCAATCCAAGTGGTCAGACTCCAAAATCTGGGTGTTTAATTACAATTTGATGCCTTTCTAATGCTGTGGAAATGTCAAGTATTGGTACAAAAAAAAAAAGTCTGAAGAGCAAGGAAATAGCCAGGAGGAGACAGTGGCATGTCCACCCTGAGGAGCAGAGCCCATTTTCCACAAATCACACGGAAGATGAGTGTGGTGACATTGAAAAGCACGCATGCAGAGTTTCAGGTGGCTCATTAGCCTCGTAGCTGCAAATCAAGAGCTTAAGTGAGAGTAGTAAAAATGGAGTTAGATGAAGTATTAAAGCCACATTAAACGGGCATGCAGTGGGCACTGAAGGACAGTCAGAGCTGTGAGTAGGAGAAACTCCTACCCTCACAGGTGGGCCCTGAATGCCCAGACCCTCAGGGAGGTGTTCTAGCTGGCTCTGCTCTGTCTTCTTAAGGATTTTTCTTATCTTCTTTCGTAACTTACCAGTTCTGTGTTCTTTCCCTCCAGGTCATAGTCTTTGTATATCATAATATTAATTAATTATTAACTATTATTAATTAATTAATGTTATCGTGGAACCAGGTTGCATGTGTTGGCTTCTCCACCTTGAGTGCGTGTCTCTCAGTTTCATCGGTTTCAGAAGCTCAATCCAGTAATTTGTTTACAAGATTTAATGGGTGTCTGTAATGGTCCAGGCAATGTCCTAGCTGCTGGACTCGAAAGAATGAGTAAGATGTAGATCCTGCCCACAAGGACATTGTCTAACAGGGGACAGACCCACAAGTGTGTCATTATGTGGCAGCGTGATAAGTGCCTTGATAGAGATATGCACACAGCAGTCTTTGCATGGAGAAGAGGGGGTCACAGAAGGTTTTCTAGAGGACCCCAAAGCTTGCAAGGTGACAAGGACACACTAAGGCACAAGTGGTGATGGAGGTAGGCAAGCGTAGTGGAGAATTCAGACGCCTGGTCTGGGGCATCCAAAATCAGCCAAGAAAACCCAGGAACAGACTGGTGGCTGGTCACTCAGGCCAGGGTGGGCAGCAGAGGCAGGAGATAAGGCTGGAGTGGCAGCCACGGGCAGAAGCCAGCAGGCCTTGCCTATCAAGGAAGCTGATGGCCTATGGTGGATTAATGTGCCAGCAGATCCTAAAAGTGGCAAAGCAGTTGATGGAGGCTGAAGCCATTTGGGTACAAATAGCTTGCCTTAAGGGACAGTTTCTCCTGAGCTCCAACATGCTGACCCCATGTGGAAATGCCAGGCCAGAGTCGCCCATTCCTCCAGTTACTCAAGGAAGCTCAAAATCCCAAGGTTTTGTGAAATTCTCAATTTTTGGTGTTGGCAATGAATTTTAAAAATGTAACACTAAACAATACATTTGCTGGCCAGAGACAGCCTAAGGCCTCCCTGAACATGGTTGGAGGAAGAGGAATCTCTGAAGAAGACAAGCTGGGTTCAGCCAGGCAGAAGGAGAATGAGGAGAATTTAGCATCATGTGAATGGGTGAGTAGGGAGCTTCTAGAAGGAGGCCATGGGCAGTCCAACAGGGGAGAAAGGCTGAGTAAGAGAAGCCTGATGAATGGCCACCAGATCCCATGTTTGGGAGGCCACCGGGGATTGTGCATAGGACAGGCTCATCAGCATTTGGACATGCAGAATCTGGATTCTGGATGTGTGTAGTGATAGGTGTCAAGGTGGTGAAGACATCCAAAGTTTTCAGAATTTCTTTGGCTATAAATAATAGAAAAATCCAATTTAAAATGCCTTTAAAATGAGGATATTTATATAACAAAAGTCCTGGAGCAGGGACATTTCTGTTCTGGATGGTTCTGGGGCTCCACAATATCATCATGGACCCTGGTTGCATGTCTTGGCTTCTCCACCTTGAGCGCATGTCTCTCAGTTTCATCAGTTTCGGGAGCTCATCCACACACACCAGTGTCAGAGGCAAGCATGCAGTTTGGCTTTTCGTGCATGGTCTCTTTTTAATAGTTAGAGGATCTTTTCTGCAAGCCACTGCCTAGCAGACCCCCTGTTCTTGGCCAGAATGGCATCACATGCCCAGGCTAAACCCACACTGGCTAGGTGAGCCGGATCCTTGTGACCTGCATGAATCTGTTCTGACTGAATTCCTGGAGCTGGGCTTAGGCTTCCCTCCTCTGCAGCACCAGGGCCCCATGAGGAGGGAAGGGGACCTGGCTGCCTTATAGACAGGCCTTTCAGGAGAAAAATGCCATTTTCTAAAGCAGCTGCTTTGGTAGCACAAAACTTGGGAGGGGCTGTTTTGAGGTAGGTTTAGGAATGCTTTGCCTCTCTCAGGGCACACTGTGGATTGTGGTTTGGTGGAGTAGCCTCCTCCACCGTTCCGTCTGGCAAATTCCAGGAGCCTAGAGCAAGCAAGCTAATGGCCTATTCTATTTCATAAAGAATTGGCTTTAAAAGTTCCTGCTCACATGTGTTTTATCTCCTCGGATTGTCTGGGATGATGGTGGTCTGATTAAGATGCTCTTCCTGGTGACTCATCCCCGGGTGGGTGGGGGCATGTCTACCGCAGAGAAGGTCAGGTCCAGCCAAGTGAGATGTGTTTGTTCTTTTCCAAACTCACAAAGGGAAAAGCTGAGAACAATATTTTAGGAGGGTCTCTGAATCCTGCGTTAGAAGAGAAAGCTTCATTTTTAAAGGGAGGCATCCCAGGTGGCTTCCAGATTTTTGAAACTTGGTGAATACTTTCTCTGCCACTGATAGAGCCACCCAGTCATTTCAACTCCCTCACCATACCCTTGTTAGATTTGAAACTGATCTCCAGTACCAGAGCTTTTCCCTTTGCCCTCTAGTCATACCTGTGAACTCAGGTCACCTGCATGCTGGCACCTCTTCCTGCTCGTGCAGGAAGTTTAAAGGAGCATCAGGCCCACGTTCTGCCTCAGCTCTTGGCCTTTGTGCAGGTTCCTCTGCCTGGCGTGCCTTTCCCTTCTGTGGGGAGCTCGCCCTACTCCTCCACTCTCAGCCTGCAAGGCCAGGTCACCTCCAGGGCCTTTGCATTTTGTGCACTCTGCCAAGGCACCTGGTCAAGGGCGAGTAGGCTTGAAGTGCCGTCTGTGTTCCCCTCATCAAGCCTGGACTCTGTCCTCCCAGGGACAGGTGGAGTTTTCTAACTCATCTCCCTAAAGCAGGAGCCTTTTCCATGTTTTTCTCCAAAGGCTGATGGGAGGCCCTGTGGAGCCACCTCCAAGACTCCACTGAGCTTTTCCTGGAACCCTCAGGCAGAGGCGGTCCTTCACTTCTGTGCTACCTGCTCACATCGTTGATGCCGGAAGTTTCTCTAGACCAAGCAGCCTGGGCTTCTGCTTTGGAGAATCACAGCTTAGCAGAGGGTGGAAACAGATACCTACTCAGAGGACAAATCTGTGGGACGAGCAGGAACTGGACCCATGAGTCCAGCCCACCACCACCTTTCCAGCTGAACAGGCAGTAGGAATGGTAGGAGAGGGAGTGGGGAGGAAGACTCCAGAGCTTCTCTGCATGTGTATGGAAGAGACAGGGCCCTGCACCCCTTGGGTCTAAGTCACCATGCTCATGTCCTGAGGCAGGCCGGGTGCTTCAAAGGAGATAGCAGACTTTCCGCCAACATTGGTGTGAATTAATTGGAAAAATAAAAACAAATGAGTGCATCTGACTGTTAAGTTCATGAGCAAGTTAAACTGAACATATTTGAAATTATCCACTCATGTGTCTCTTTTTTTTTTCTCCACTTGATTAAGGGATTTGGAAGGCAGGAGTCATGTCATTTACATTTCAGAATCCCCAGCACCCAGTGTCTGCCCCTTAATAGGCACTCAAAAAAATATTTGTAGTCCTATGATAAATTACTAAGTGGCGAGTTTGTTTTTTGTAGATTTGTAGTCAGTGCACTTCAAGACTTGGGATAATAATGTTCAAATTTTCTAGTTGTGGACTGGGTGCTTGAATAGGAATACAAAGGTAAGCCAGCTCTTATCCTTGTCCTTAAGAAGCTGATGGTCCATGGAGCAGAAAGACCCGGGCTTCTCCTGTGGAGTATGACAAGACCTGTAGCTGTGAGTCAGATAAATACTATGGAATGAGGAGGAGCGATTAGCTTCAATATGGGACTTATAGAGAGACTGTAGGTTATTTTGAGCAGGACTTTGAAAGATGAATCCAATTTCAAAACATTGAGAGGTTTCAGGCAGAGAAAATAGAGAAAGGAATGAAGACACTATTATTTGGAGGTATTTAAAGAGTATCTAGGAAGAATGAAAGTCAGATTGAAGGTTGCTATAACTTGCTCACAGATATACCAGTTGGAAGAAAGACTGGAATATCTGTTAAGAAAAGAGGCTGTTATGCTGCAGTAACAAAGGGAATACTTGAGGGGCTTATGACAACAAAGGTTTATTACTCTCTTATGTGATATCTCTCTTGGTTCCATGCCTCTCACTCAGGATGACAACAGTCACCAGTGTGAATGCAGGTAACCCCAGAGGCAGAGGCAAAGCGAACTCTGGAGAGTCTCATCTCCTAATTGAATGTGCTGCTGGAACCTGTCATTTCTGGTTGGCTGGAAGTAGGCACATGATGCTACTGCCTACAGGGGCCAGGAAGTACATACACTGCACTACGTAGGTGGACAGTGGGAGCTCTCTGGTGATACACTAATGGTGGCTCCAGATATCAAGATGGAACCAATCTGAGAGGTAGAATGGTGGCCTGCACTTCATTTCCTGCTGGTGGGTTGGGAATGGTGGTAGGTGTGTATGTGTGTGAGTGTGTGTTCATGTGCGTGCATGCAGGGAGGTAGTATATAAGTGTGCATGGGGGAAGAAGGACCTGCCTCTTTTTAAATTTATTTTTGAAGTTATTTTTATTTTTTAAGAGGAAGGGGGACAGTGAGAGAGAGAGAAAGAGAATCAATTTTATTTAGTTCTTCACGTGACTTTAGTTGCTCAGACACTTTGTTGTATACATGGTGCTGCGGTTCAAACCCATGTCCTCACGCATGCCAGGCAAGCGCTGTAACCATTGAGCCACCGCTCCAGCCCCTCCTTTTAAAATTTATTTTTAAAGATTTGGTAGTTCTTTATTTTGTAATACTTTTGCACCAACACATCTGACATTGTCTGTTCCTCGTCTCAGCCCCACAAAAGGCAATTTCTTCTTTCCTTGCTCTCTCTCTCCCCCTTCCTCTTCCATTCTCAATCTCTCTCTTTTTCTTTCTAAAATAAACTATTTTTTGGAATAATTTTAGGTTTATGGCAAAGTTGCAAAGACGCTAGTGGAGTCTCCATGGACTCCTCATCCAGTTTTAGTGGCACTGAGATCCTCGCCTTGCAGTCTGTCCTTCTTCCTCAGGTCTGAGGAATAGAACCCTGGAAGATGGTGTCCTTTCTGACCTAGTGCCCACAGCTATGCCTCAGAGAAGTGTGGCTGGTGTTCCTTGCTTGAACGTGGAACACCTGAATTTCTCTTGGCTATAGACATCTCTGGTTTGTCCAGAGGCCACTAAGGCCAGCTGTCTAGGGGACTGTGAGTGGGAGTGACTGAGAGCTCCTGGGAGTGGGAGAGACAGGAGGAAGTGCCCACATGGTTGGTGTGCGGGCCTGGGTTGGCTCTGGGAGGAAGGAGGCTGTGAGCTGAGCAGGCCTCAGGAGCTTTCCCTCTCTGGGTTATTTGACCCCAGGAGAGAAGGTGGTTGCGTGACACAGGCAGAGTCAAACTCTGGAAAGTCAAAGGCTTCAGCACACCCTGGAGCACACATTGAGGTGGGCGGGGGACTGGGAGAACGTCATGGTCCTGAGATGCAACAGACCGGGTCACTGAGCCAAGCTGCACAGGGACAGGACCAACCTGTTTCTAGATGAGGCAGGAGCCCTAGAGCCATTGCTGTTTCCAGAGACAGTCCACACAAGAACCCAGGAGACTACGTTCCCAGCACGTGAGCATCTCGTGGGGACAGACTGAGAAAGTGTTGGGTGGAGGTGGTGTGAGGGGGTCACAAGTTCCCCCAAAATATTGTGTTGTTGCTGTCATGGGGACCCTGTCATACCCCCAAAGTTGGCTAGGCAAATATGAGTGACATTTGCTTGTTGGGCTCTGGAGCCTCAGTAAATGTGTTGACTCACTGCCCATTACCTCGTGAGTGAAGAAAAGTCTCCAGTGGCCAGGACCCTAAGACATGAGCGTTACTTTGGCCTAGGCTCCTCAAAGATGCAGGTCACTCACTTGAGATTACTGGACACCTGAAGGCCATTAGCAGACACCAGTGGTCTGACCCCAGGGCTCTTTGGCTGAGAAGAGGGGCTGTCATGCAGGAAGGGGATTCTATTCCCCATCCAGAGGAGGAGCTCAGGAGATGGACAGTTTGGTAAGCACCACCCTCGAGAATGAAAGCAGAGCTAGAGAACTTGGAGGGACTGCCAGGGACTATCCCAGAGAGGAGCCGGCATGGTCAGCCTAAGAACGTGATGGTATTTTATGTATTTTGGAAGAATACTTGTGTGCTTGTCTGTTGCTTAGTGAGGCCCCTGAGTTTCTCTTTGGGGGTGGCAAAGGGTTGGGACACAAAGCCATTCTCCGAAGAGGAACCTGTAAGATCATCTGTGGGGCATCACCATGGAAGAAAGGAAGTCCCTGGTCTGGGTGGGAGATGCCAGTTCAGGCAATGACTGACCGAGGGGCCTCTCCTCCTTGGTAGGAGAAGGGCCATGTTGGTCTGTAATGTCTCCTGGAGTTTCTGAATCTGCCTGGCTATTTATCCTAAGTATTGCTTCCATCTTGGTGCAGGTCATCACCGTTTCCTGAAACCCCAGGTTAGAAGGTCAAGTTCATTTTGTGATGTGCCCATTCGTCCATAGTGAATGAGCTTAGATTGCCAGTCAGTGTTCTTTGCGCTGTGTTAGGGGGCTTCACAGATATCTTTGCATTCAATCTTCTTAATAATCCTGCGAGACAGGTGTTGTTAATCTTGTCCAAGTAATGAAGCTAATATTTTGTAAGTGATGAAACTAGTGCTGAGATTAACGGATTCAAACTTAAACTCTGTCTGATGTCAGAAGCCGCATTTCCCCCATGCCCCATCCTGCTTCTTAGGGTTCTCTGTGTTTGTCTTCCTGCAAGATCAGTATTTCTCTGGGAATGGTACCACAACTACGTGCCTCAAAATCTCCCGGAGACTTGTTGGGAGGAGTTATGGACTGAGTTGAGATCCATGCAGTCAAAGTCCCCTGGCCTTTCTAGAAAGTTCTTCAGGAGATTCTGATGTTACTCATACCCAAGACCTTATTATGTGGTCTGTGGGCATCTGTTAAGATTCTGGGGAGGGCTGGAGCAGTGGCTTGGTGGTTACGGCGCTTGCCTGACATGCGCAAGTACATGAGTTCAAACCCCAGCATCCACGTACACAACTAAGTGTCAGAGCAATGAAAGCCATGTGAAAAACTCAATAAAAATTGATTCTCTCTGTCTGTCTGTCTGTCTCTCTCTCTCTCACTGTCCTCTCTTAAAAAAAAAAGATTCTGGGGAATGCACAGTTTCCAGAGATTGCAGAGTTGGTCTGATTTCTAGAATTGAGCCAACATTCTTGCTACCTTCTCAGTGTCCTTTTGTAAGGGAAGAGTGAAACAGATGGATCAAGTATTGACACACCGTGAGTAGAGTTTTTCAGGTGACAATAATTAGAATTGGAGCTGCAGGATCACCTAGACAGGACATTGGGTTGGCAGCAAACCACAAAGCAGAGGCCTATCCTTTTTTTTGAGAGAGAGAGGAGGAGAAAGGGAGAGGGAATCAGTGTTATTTAGTTTTTTCGCCTTTGTTTCTCCAACACTTAGTTGTGCATATGGTGCTGAGTTTGGACCCGGGTCATCCTGTGCTTGCCAGGCAAGCACTTCGATTGCTCAGCCACTGCTCTTTGCTAATCATGGTCCCTGGTTAGAAAAGATGTTACATATGTTCAAGTTAGATTTTAGGGGAAATTTCAGAGTGAAATGTGGTCTACAGATGAGGCTATTGAAAACAGCTGCCATTTAAAAAATATTTAGTGTATGTTAGGAACTTTGCAAAGTGCTTTGCTCCTGGAGCATCTAACAGCTTTATGAATTATTTATTCCCATCTGTTAGGTAAAGAAACTGAGGCTTGGAGAAAAACTTTTGAGTCACCTATTTAGAATCACATAGCTTGGGGCTGGAGATTTAGCTCAGTGGTAGAACATTTGCCTAGCATGCACGAGACCCTGGGTTCAATCCGCAGTGCCACTAAATAAATAAGTCACATGGCTTATAAGAGTGGGAGCCAGGATTCAAATTTAGCCCATGGTACTTATTATTCAGGAGCCGACTACCCGAGGATTATCAGGTCTCAGTCTGTCTTCTGATACTTTTGGCTGAATAAATCAACCAAACTTTTAGCCATGTGGTGTTCATATTTTACTGACTTGGAGATTCTGCTAGTTGTAGGTAGGGCCCACCACAGGGTAAAAGGACATACCTGCTCCTCAAAACTCAAAGTGTAATTAAGAAAATGATTACTATGGAAAAACACTGTAATGCCTCGAACGGGCTTTCTGGGGTTTTGCTCTGTGGTTCTTGTGTATGTGTGATTTTAAGAGTATGTGCAAGGGGGCTGGAGCAGTGACTCAGCAGTTATGGTGCTTGCCTGGTTAAAATCCCAGCACCACGTACACAACGAAGTGTCGGAGCAACCACAGCCACACGAACAACTAAAATTGATTCTTTCCCTCTGTCTCGCCCCCTCTCTTAAAAACAAAGAGAGTGTGTGCATGTGCAGGTCTGCATGTGTAATGGGGAAAGGGCGTGAGATAAGAAGGAAGAGCTAGTAGGAGAGGGAGCAAAAGTGATGTGGCTTCAGAACCTGGCTCAGAAGGCACAGGGAAGTGTGTCCTGCCCTGCTGGTGTGATAAGAGAACTCTCTGTGGAGGTCACCTGGAAAGTCAAGCAGACAGCATATTTGTCTATCTGGGGAGTTTTAAAACAATACCACTGCCTGGGCCCTGTTTAAAGAGACTGATTTTATTGGGACAGGCTAGTATCAGAGACAGACAAGCAGGTTTTGGAAAGCCTATGTGACTAGGAATATTCATTCAGGCTGAGAACGGGGCAAATGCATGCTCTCCGTAGCTCCCTGTTTTGAATGTCAGCCACAGATCTTTCAACAGACTTCTTGGTGCTGGGTCTCCTTGTTCTCTCTTTCGTGTGACCGAGAGGACAGATGACCGTGCATTCTCCTGCTCGGAGACGCCACCACCTGTTGCTGTAAATCTGGTGTGTCATCATTGCTTTGCCCACGCATTTTCGGTATCTTCTGAGTACATGTGGATGGACGACCTGTTGTTTTCTGCCTTGTAGCAGCTTGTACAGTCACAAGGGGCTGAGGTGCCGTTGGGGACAGTGTCCTGCAAGCGCATGCTGGGTGAGCTGATTTATAGGAAATGTGATGATCACCTTCGATCACTGGAGCGGCTTGCACATGGCTTGTCTTCCCTTAATTTATTGTTGGGAAAAACTTTCCATGAGCAGATCACAGCTGTGAAGGCCTAGTGAATCCTAACCACTGCAGGGGAATTGCCCCATGCGGACTCCGGTGAGATTAACCCTGGAGGAAGTGCACACATTAAAATCTAATTGCATGGGGCTGGAGTGGTGCTCAGTGGTTACGGCGCTTGCCTGGCATGTACGAGTACGCAAGTTCAAACCCCAGCACCATGTACACAACAAAGTCTTGGAGCAACGAAAGCCACATGAAAAACTAAATAAAATTGATTCATTCTCTCTCTCTCTCTCTCTCTCAACGTCCCTCTCTCTTTAAAAAAAAACAATGTAATTACACAGAAGAATCTTCCACTGGAATCGTTGACTGCCCCCTCCCTTTTTCCCTGGGCCAAGGGGCACGGAAGAATCAGGGTGCTGCTCTCATTATCAGCCCTCACGTGTACCCTGGACAGCGTGACGCAAATAGCTTGTGAACTGGGGATTGCGAGGATGTTTGGAGGTTGGCCATCAGTTTCTTAAGGCTAAACTGGGTCCTTGGAAGTGGCTGGACTTAACCATCACTCCCCAGAGCTGTCATCTGTGACTATTCCCCAACTTTGTCTTCTGACTCTGCTTTCTTCTTTGCAACATATGTTGGGGGGGGGGTTCTTATTTTTAAGCCTCTGTTATTCCTTACTCAGTGCTTCTTAACCATAGCTGTATCTTGGAATCTTTGAGAAGCTTTAAAAAATACCAGTTCTGGGTTGCATGCCCCGGACACTAACCCAGTTGTCTTCAGGCATAGCCTGGAACTTTTTTTGAAAAGGTCCCTGGAAGATTCTTAGTTGCAATTAGATTTTAACTTATGCACCCAAGACTGAGAACCCCTGCCTTCATATGTTGTTTGTAGGAAATATACTACTGAAGTGTTTAGAGATAAAGGAGCTGGATGTCTTGTCCTTAGTTCTCACGGTTCAGGAAAAAACATCCATATATGGAGAGTGGGAGGGCGGAGCCATGAGGCATCTGCTGTGATCCTCCCTTCAGACATTTCCTCTTTCTGGTTACTTTAGGGAGATTCTCCATCCCTTCCTCTAGGACTGATGTCACTAAATTCCCCACGTAGGAGCAATTCCCCTGCAGTGGTTAGGATTCACTAGGCCTTTATGGAAGTGATCTTTTTGAAAGTTTTTCCCAACAAATCCATCAGAAAGGGTCAGGAAGGTGCTGGGAGCTGGGGTGTAGTGGTTCTCTGGGGGATAGGATGAGGAGCTCCTGTTTCTGCATTTGTGGTTCTGCAAGGGCAGATGACACAGACTGTGTACCTGTGCATTTCCTGGGGCCTTAGGTGGACAAGTGTGGCTGTTCCAGAAGAATGTGAGCAATTCGCTGGGGATGCTTTTTAAAAACCTTTCATGTTGAAATTATTTTAAACTTCTTTTTCTTCTTCTTCTTCTGAGAGAGAGAGATAGAGGGAAAGAGAGTTAATTTTATTTATTTTTTCATCTGCTTTTTGTTTTTCTGACACATAGTTGTGTATGTGGTGCTGGGGTTCAAACCCTGGTCCTCATGCATGCCAGGCAAGCACCAAAACCACTGAGCCACTGCTCCAGCCCCTCATTTTAAACTTCTAAAAGAGTTGCAAGAATAGTACAGAAAAGTTTCAGACCCTTCGCCCAGAGCCATCCCTCGCGACCTCACTTGCTTAATCGCCCCTCCCTCTCTGCATGTGTCTTTCTGAATCACTTGGGGCTAAGGGTGGCCCTTTGCCCCTGCACACATCATGTGCGTCCAGTGAATGAGGATGTTCTCTTACATCACCACCGTGCTGTGGAAATAAACCAAGAGTAACCAAACGAGAAAAGCACAGGCCGTTTCTCCTGAACTCGCTGTACTGGTGGAGTCAGATACCACCACTTTCGTGTTGGCAGAGACGCAGAGGCAGACAGGTGGTGGGGAAGCTTCATGGGAGACTAAAAGGCAGGCTCCGGTGTGTCCTTACTGGAGGCTGTCTCCATGCGGAGGCTGTGCGTCCTAGGTGATTGGTTAGAGGGCACATTTGGCTTTCTCTGGCTGGTCCACAGTTGGAGGTAGGGATGAAAATTAGGAAAGCTACCAGTTATTAATCAAGTCTTGGCCATTTGGTGTTGATCGTTACAGAAGTAATTGTTTCATTTCTGGGACTGTCACTAGAGATGGCACTCTGGCTTCCCACAAGTTTGAATCACACCAGATTGACCTGATTATCATAAAGGGTTGGTTTCCTGGATAGGCTATTGAAGGTGGGTCCAAGTCATATTTTTATGGATGGTTTGGCCATTGTTCATTTGTACATTCAGTCTCAGTACAATAATCAAGTTCAGGTTTAACTTTGGTTTAACATTGTTGTGTAATACACACTCTATTCGAGTTTGGCCAATTTCCCCAATCCCATCCTCTAGGGCAGTCCCCCTCTCTGCTCCCCAGCCCAGTGTGCATCGTGCCTGGCATTTGGTGGTCATGCCTCTTTCGTTTGCTTTAATCTCAACCAGCTCCTCAGCCTTTGTCTTCTACAGCGCTGACATTTTTGTAGTCTAGAGGAAATGCAGCCACAGCTGGGGCACCTATGGGCCCTGCACCTTATTTTTGGTGCTAGAGACTCTGGGAATTGTTTGGGTTTATGTGGCCCAGGTAACTGGATAATCAGCCCTCGTCCAGGACTCAGAAAGTCACGTCTCCATGCAGGGCAGAGGGCAAGCTTGTAAACAGAGAGTGGTACCCACAGTCACGTCCGTTAGCAGCTAATCCTTCACAAGGCCAAGAGAGTTTGTGAAATATATTTTGGTTTCAGTTTTGGAAATCTATCCTTTCATGAGCTCGGCCTCCCTCTGCATTTTATATACATAAACACTGGTTCTTTTCTCCTCCTTACCTCTCCTTTCTGTCTCACCCGGTCCAGTTTCTCATCTGCCAAGATGCCAGGGACATTTTCCAGGCCCTGAATGGAGAAGGTCAGGGTGTTTTTTCTCCAGGACAGGGCACCGTGGCAGCCTTGTGTCCTGGGGTGATTGCAGCAGGCCTGTGTTCTCTAAGAACACCAGGGAGCCAGAGAACATTTTTGATGCAATGATCGAGGAGATGCAATACGTGATCCTTGGCTGCATTTTGGGACAGAGAAGGAAACTGCTGTTTAAAAAAAAAAAGCCAGGGCGCAGTGCTGGTTTAGCAGTGGCTCAGCAGTCACAGCGCTTGCCTGGCTGCACGAGAATGCTGGTTTGAACCCTAGCACCACCTACACAATGAAGTGCCGGAGCAATGAAAGCCACATGAAAAACTAAATAAAATGGGTTCTCTCTTTCTCTCTCTCACTGTCCCCCTCTCTTAAAAAAAAAAAAAGAAAGAAAAAACAAGAAGCCATTTGGAGACTGGCCTGCCCCTCTGAAGACAGTCACCCTGCAGTAACCTCAAGCTGCTGTCAAATAGCGATTTCTGGTTCTGTCAACAGCCTGGATTGCAGCTAAAATCTGCTCTATCTTCATCCCTCTTAATACACTGAGCAATAACAAGTTTTTATTTATGGGCGATTGAGCTAAAATAAGTTTGCTATGCGCAGTGGTTAAGATTCTGGTGTTTGGTGTCAGATTGTCTGGCTTAATCTTTGTCATCTCACCGTGTGTCCCTGAGCACATTGCTTAACCTCAGGTTCCGCAGCAGTGAAACGAGGACAATGTTAGCTGTATCGTCGGGCAGGAGTCAGGATTAAAACCCTTGATGAGTGCTGGCCTAGGGGCTGGCCAATCTCAAGTCATCATGGAGTGTTCATTGTTATTATTTATTTGCTTATCACTGAAGTGGGAAGCTAAGATCTGTTTGATAAAGCTCATTCTTTTTGGTGTCTATTATAACAAGAGTTTGGGTTTTACTGAGCCTCGCTGTCTCCTGTATATAGATTGGGAATGGTCAATATTGATACCTTTGCAGATTTGCCATGAGAACCAGCAAGGTCCACAGGCACCCAGTAGTTGTGACATGCAGGGTGGAGGCTGATCAAGGTAACTGGGTGGTTATTTTCTTCTTTTCTCTTTTTCTCACCCCTCCTGGCCCCACATGAGTGAATATCATTTTTCAAACAGGAAAGAGGGCAGCTTATTTTGATAGGTGTCGGGGATATACAGTTTCCGAGGATCACTATAACTGTAGCTATTACCATTTAATGAGCATCCACAGAGGTCTAAAACCCTCCTCTCAGGACAGACTCCTTGCAGCTTAAGGCCCAGACAAGAAAAAGTGTAAAAAGAGGAAAATAAGTTGAGTTTTATTTTTGGGGGGCTTCCCCATTCATTTTTGCTTTTGGTGCCTCCTGAAAGGAAACCTTATGCTTCCCATGGTCTAACCTGGTCTTGTACCAGCTGCTTCTTCTCCCTTGGAGACATCATCTATGAGATCTTTGCTCTCTCATTCCTCTATTTAAAACACTCCTTTTTTTTTTTTTTAAGAAGGTGGAACACCAAACTTGGAGGCTCATCTGAGCCCAGTGTATAATAGTCAAATCATATATGACTCCTTTCAGGGAATTTGGTTTTTTTTGTATTTCAACATAGAGTTCCAGTCTTGGAATCCTAGATATTTTAGATCGAAGAGAACTTCCCAGGTTGGAGTTCTTCATTTTCCCTTTATGGTCAAACCCCACAATTGGCAACAGAACCTGGGTTAAGGTTCAGGTCTTCTGATTTCCAGTCCAGACTTGTTCGGATTGCAGGTGACAAGGTGGGCAGGATGGGAGAAAAGCTTTCATTCCAGGGACTGGTTCAATGTCCCCTCGTCCTCTGCAGTGAGTCATAGCCCAAGGCTGTGGTAGCCTCCATTGTAAACCATCTCCCAAGTGTACCACAGCAATGGCCGGTGACAGCTTGGGAGGGTGAGTTTCAGGTTTCCATTTTTCATTTAATTTTGGGAGTGATTCAGTCTCCCAGATTAAAAAAAATTTTTTTTGTTAGTTTGTGCAGGAGAAGGACAAACAGATATTAAGTAACTGGAAAATTTCTTAATTTCTATTCCAAATGCAGTCGTGTCATTTACACCTGCAGGAGGGTTCTGTCTCCTTCCCTCAGTACCAGGGTCCTTCTTGGGTACCTAGGAGAGTGCCTGCAATTCCTGGGGACCTCTATGTGGGCCCCTGGAAGGAAGGAGCATGCGTTGTCTCCACTGTTGGTTACCCTGGGGGACTTCTTCTAGGTGGGCCCTGTGAAATGGCAGGAGTAGAGCCTGAGGGGTTATTGTAACGTGACCAGTCATTAGTGCTGTTGAGAGGTATGGGAGGAAGGGTCCCCAGCGAATGGGAACACTTCCTGAATAGGCCACCTCTGGGTGGGAGCCTTAGCTTGGGTGGCAGCTAAGGGACAGAAGGGTATTATGAGGACAGAGAATAAACTAAGGAGAGAGGTGTCGCTGAACACAGCTGGGAGACGGTTGCTGAAGTAAACTCAGCTGCTTACGCACTGGTGAGCGATGACTGCATTTGAAGTTTCCAGGCCTGTCATTTCGAGACCCATCAAATGGCCACTTAAAACCGTTTGCCGGTGTGGACTGGGAAGAGGTGAAGAGTCCACCGGTTAACTTCCAGACTTTCTTTCTCTCTTTTTCTTGTTCCCAAATAAATGTTTAAGCAGAAAAGAACAAGCAGACCTTGACCCAGTTCGTGTCTAAGCGGAGCAGAGCTGTCGGAGTCCGGTGCCTGTGAATCAGCTTTCCTGTCTGAGCGCCTCAGAGACGGTCTCCCCCGAAGGCAGTCCAGAGGCCCCGCTTGCTGACCAGCCTTTGAAATTCTGTCTGCAGATAATGGCAGAGAGCCCTGTCATCTGTGACAGACTCCAGAGGAACCCCCAAGGTGTCTGATGACATCTGCCTTTTGGAGGAAGAGTTAGAACGAGACTCTAACACATTTCACCTTCAGGCCTTTAATCCTGCAATCGCAGATATTTTAGGATTTTAAAATTAGGAAGACTGTCTTCCAGCTCGGTTCGGATTGAACTATGGGTTAATGAGCATGCAAGCCCTACCATTTCCTTTGCTGAGTTTTTGATCGACACAGGCTTTTCTGAACCCTGAGGTCCACCCACATCTGAAGCTACAAATAGCCAAGACTGGATTGCCAGGGGCTCAAGTTAAGGCCAGTGTGAGAACACAGGGGCAGGGGAAGTCTGAAGCCATGTGTGTGTTGGTTTCCTGTCTTTCTTTTTTTTTTTTTTTAACAGTACCTTTTAATTATATAGAATAATAGGTTTCATTTATACATGTAAAGAACATACTTGGATCCTTTCTACCCCCTTATCGCCTCCTTTACCCTCCCTTCCCTCTTCTCCTGATTTCCTTCCTCTTCTTTATTAGCCTCCCTTCTAATTTCTTTCTTTCTTCTTTCTTTCTTTCTTTCTTTCTTTTTTCTTTCTTTCTTTCAAGAAAGAGGGTACAGTGAGAGAGAGAGAGAGAGAAAGAGAAAAGCAATTTTTTTTCATGTGACTTTCATTCCTCAGACACTTCCCTTCCCGCAAACTCATGCATGCCAGGCAAGTGCTGTAATGGCTGAGCCACTGCTCCAGTCCCTCCTTGTAGCTTCCTGTGGTCTTTTTCCACCCCTGGATTCTGTATGTAGGAGAAAACACGTGACATTGTCTGTCTGAGTCTGGCTTATTTTACTTTTTTTATTGTTGAAAATTCTTTTATTAATAAGAAATTTATTTGTTAATCAAACATGCTTCTAATGAAACAATATATATATAAATTATGAAAATTAGATTTACCCCCAAGATCCCCCCTCCAATTACCCATCCTTATCCCCCGCTTCCCAATACATCTCTGTGAATGCCTTACATAGTATGTTACTACACCTTTTCCAGATTTAAAACATGAGAATTGACTTCCTTTCTGGCTTATTTTACTTAACATTGTGGTTTTTTGTTCAATCCATTTTCCTGCAAATGGCACAGGTTCATTCTTCTTTATGTCTGAATAATACTCTACTGTGTATATATGCCATATTTTTAACCATTCATCAGTTCATGGCATCTGGGCTGATTCCATAATTTGGCTCTTGTGAATTGTGTCCCAATAAACACGGGTGTGCATACTACATCTCTATAGTATGCTGACTTTTAATTTCTTCTGGTATGTACTGAGTTGTGGTTTAGCTAGCTGATCATAAGATAATTCTAGTTTTTTTTTTTTTTTTTTTGCTTTTTAACAAACCTCCATGTGATTGCCATAGTGGCTGTACTAATTTTCATTTCTACCCTAAGGGTTCATTTTCCCCACCTCTTCATCAGCATTTCTTGTCTTTTGTGTTCTTGATGACTGCCATTCTGACAGGGCTGGGGGTGGTGAAATGGAGTCTCAATGTAGTTTTGATTTGCATTTGGTTGATGGCTAAAGCTGTTGAAAATTTTTCATATAATCATTGGCCATTTGTGCTTCCTTTGATAAGGGTCTGTTTAGTTCATTTGCCCAAATTCGCCCTTTAACTTATTGGCAGGGTGTGTGTTTGTGTGAGCACGCACACACATGTGCTAAGGTTTTTGAGTTCTTATTTATTCTGGATTCTGTCAGAAGAGCAGTTGGCAAAGATTTTCTCCCATTCTGTAGACTGAGAGTTTTTAATCTGATGCCATTCTGCTTGTTGGCTCTTGTTATATCCAGAGTGGTTGGGCCCTGTTAGGAAGTCATTGCCTGTCTCTGTGTCTTGAAGAGCTTCCCTGTTTTCTTCTCGCAGTTTCGGTTTCAGGTCTTCCACTCTTGGCTGAGTTTTATACAGGGTAGGTTAGGGATCTAGCTTCTTCTGTATGTGGATTTCCAGTTTCCCGTGCACCGTTAAAGAGGCTGTCTTCTCTTCAACATACGCTTTTGGCACCTGGGTGGGTGTGTCTCTGTGCCCTCTGTTCTATCCCATCAGCCTACGTGTCTGTTTTTATGCAAGTGCCATACAGTGTGTGTTACATGGCTCTGTAGTATATTTGAAATCGGGTATCATGGTACCTCCAGTATTGCTATTGTTGCTCAGGACTGTTTTGGCAGTTTGGGGATTGTGTATTGGTTTTCCCTGTTGAGTGCACAAATCACAGTTTTAGTACACGCTATCAGAATCAGATGGGACGCTTGTTTTAAATGCTTGCTTAAAATACTTCTGGGCTCCAACCCAAACCTACCGAATTATAGAGTTGGGTGGGAGGAGGCAACCTAGAACTTCATATCTTGCCATTTTTCCATGTGATTCTATTGCATACCAATGGTTTTTTGATGAGACTCAACTCCAACAATTTCTTTTCTTTTTTTTTAAATAATAAGCACTTGAGACATTTTTTTTATAAAGAGAGGATGACAGCGAGCAAGAGAGAGAAAGACACAGAGACAGGGAGAATCAATTTTTATTGAGTTTTTCACATGGCTTTCATTGCTCTGACACTTAGTTGTATATGTGGGTGCTGGGGTTTGAACCTGTGTACTTGCGCATGCCAGGCAAGCGCCGTAATAGTCAAGCCACCACTCTGGTCCCTCCAACAATTTCTAATACTTGTTTATCTCCAACTAAAATTTCAAATTCTTTGGAGAAAAGGACTAATCAGTGTCATGTTTCTATTATCTACCACTGACCAACAAATTATCTTGAAACGTAACAGCTGAAAACAACCATTTTATTTTATTTCATGATTTATGGGCAATAAATTTGAGAAGGGCTTGGCGGGGTAGATCATCTCTGTTCTGTGCAGCATCGTCTGGGGCTACTGAGCAGGGATGAAAAATCTGCTTCCAAGATGGCACGTTTATATGACAAGCAGGGTGCTGGCAGTCTGCAGGGGGCTCAACTGGGCCATCAGTGAAGAGACTTCAGCCCCTCTCCATATCAGCCCCTTTGTGGTGCTGTCTGGGCTTCCTTACAGCATATCAGCTGGGTTCTAGGAGAAATTATTCTGAGAGACTAAGATGGAAGCTGCAGAGCTTTTTCTGACCTATCCTCAGAATTGAAAGAGAGAGAGAGAGAAAGAGAAACACTACTTCTGCCATATTTTCTTGGTCAAGAGAAAGACCAGCCCAGATTCAGCATAGCGCCGTAGCTTCACCTCTTAATATGAGGAATAGTATATGCATGGAAGGAGCAAAGGAATTGGTGATGGTCATTTTCGATGACTTTCTGTTGTATCCTTCTTGTGTCAGTTGTTGACCCTTGGGTCAATCACTCATGGGGACATGAATGAGAGCGTGGAATAGCTTTAGCCCCTGGGGGCTTCACCTGGTATACTGAGGATATGGTTATAAATCTTGCAGTCACCCCAAGAGATCTCTGATGATTATAGAGTTTGACAGATCGTCTAGTTTGCGCTCTTACTTGAGATAGGAACTTCCCATGGCCATCGGTTAGCTGTACTTTCTCTGGAGCTCTTCTGACCATTCCACAAGTGAGCCTGTTCCATTTGGAGGCAGTTGCTTTTCAAACTTAACTCTGCTTCTCTGTAACACCCAGCCTTCGCTTGATGTAGATTGATGTTCCAGACTCTGAGTTTCTCCACCAGGCTCAAACTCTTTAAGGCATGGGCTTGTGCATTTCATGTATCCAGTGTCAGCCCCTAGCACATAATAGGTGCTAAGCAAATGTATGTTGATTATTATCTTTTTTTTAAAGAGAGAGGGACAGTGCATGCAAGAGAGAGAGAGAGAGAGAGAGAGAGAGAGAGAGAGAATCAGTTTTATTTACTTTTTCATTTGGCTTTCGTTGCTCTGATGCTTCGTTGTGTATGTGGTGCTGGGGTTTGAACTCGGGTCCTTATGCATGTCAGGCAAGGGCCATAACCGCTGAGCCCCCACTCCAGCCCATGTTGGGTGTTCTTTTTTTTTTTTTTTTTTTTTTAAGGAAGAGGGGACAGCGAGAGAGAGAGAAAAGAGAAAGAATTTTTATTTAGTTTTTCATATGACTTTCATTCCTCGGACACTTCGTTGCATATGTGGTGCTGGGGTTTTAACTTGGGTACTTGCGCATGCCAGGCAAGCACTGTAACCGCCAAGTCACCGCTCCAGCCCCCTATGTTGATTGTTCTTAAATGAAGAAGCAAAATCATTTTTCTCTAACTACATGGGTAGCAAAGTTGACATTGGTTTTCAGTTGTGTCGTGTTTCCTCCAAGTCAAAATCAACTGATCTGATGTCGTCTATGATGTAGGTGATAAATCAAGTGAATACACCCTACAGTTTGACAACTGAAAGTTAATTCTTTAAGAACCATGGGAGAAATTTCACTATTTTGGAGCCAGGATTGAAACCGCCATACGCCATACGCAGAAGAAGTGTTTAGTTGCTGTGGTTTGGTTTTAAGCATGCAGGGGTCATCAAACTACGGGTCCTGGTGGAACCCTGCCTGCCACTTGACTTTATGAAGTTATATTGGAACACTGCTATGCCCGTTTGTTTCCTTGATATCTGTGGCTATCTTTGTGCTACAACATCAGAGGTGAGAAGTTGCAGCAGAGACTCGATGATCCTAAAAAAATGTTTACTACCTGGCCCTTTCCAGAGGAAGTTTGCCAGCCTCTGATAGAAGGGTTGATTTCTTTACCCCTGATCCCTTTGTGTTTGGTTGTCTGAGATGGCAAAGTTGAAGTAGTCTTATCTCCGCTTTTCTGAATTTCTAGAAATTTCTCCCAACCGCAGAGGATTCTTCCTCTGCTTGTCCACAGTGGGGGCTCTAATGATGTTGAACTTCTTAGGTAAAAGCTAAGTTTCTGTCTTTTACTTGATCAACTAAAAAACAGGCAATGTGGGGAATGAGGGTGATCAGATTATATGTATGCATGAATATGGCATAATGAGGCCCTCTACTACATGTAATTATCATAATAATACACCAGTAAAAAAGAACAAAGAATCAGCATATGGACGCAAGAACTTTCAACTTAATGAAAAGAGCATGGTTCAGGAGCCATCAAAATTAAAGCCTAGAGCAGACATTTAGTGTTCCTTACTTAACCATCCAGGATCCACTCTTCTTCTTTTTTTGTTAAGAGCAAAGCAATTTATTTCCTTTTCCTCTACTAATTGCTTTCTTGGTTGAATCAAAGCACCCTGTCCTGCTCTGGCCCAATAGAGGTTAGACATGTGACCTAGGTTGGATGGAATGTTGAATTGATTGACCCCAGGGATGGCAGTCCAGCGAGGCCGTCAGACACCACTTGTGGCTCTCTGGAGCCCTGGTGATACTCTGGGTCCTGCCCATTTTCAAGTCAGGTTTTTCCAATGTTTCCTTTAATTCCATAAGCTACGTGGGAGTCTTTTAATACTTCTATTTCCAAATTAGAATTAGTTAATTGGATTGTTCAAACTAAGAATCATCTTCATAGGAAAGGAAACAACCAACAGAGTTAAGAGACAATTTAGAGTGAGAGATAATATTTGCTGTCATCTGAGAAGGGATTGATATTCAGAATGCATGAGGAACTCAGACACTCAGCAACAAGAAATCAATCCAGTTTCAAAATCATTGAAAGATCTGCATAGGCATTTCTCAAGAGGAGACACAAATGACCAAAGAACATATGGAAAAATCTCAATGTCACTCATCAACCAGGAAATGCAAATCAAAACCACCATATCACCTCACTCAGTTAATGGCTATTGTAAAAACACAGAAAAAAAATGCTGGTGAAGAGACAGAGAAAAGAGGAATGCACACACTGTTGGTGTGGCCACTACCCAAAACAGTATGGGGGTTCCTTAAAAAACTAAAACTAGAGTTACCATATGATCCAGCAATCTCACTACTGAGTATATGTCTAAAGGAAATGAAAGCAGTATATGAAGGAGATATCTGTACATCCAAGCACTGTTGACAATAACCAATATATAGAATCAACCAAGGTGATGAGCAGGTAAGGAAAATACCACACACACACACACACACACACACACACACACACACACAGAGGAATATTATTCACCCATACAAAACAATGACGTCATGTCATTTGTAGCTACTTAGGTGGAACGGGTAGGGGTCATCATGTTAAGTGAAATAAGCCAGACACTGAAAGACAAATACCATATTGTTACAAATTTGTCAAAAATGAAAAGTTGATCTCATAGCAGAGAGGAATGGAATAGTGAACAGCAGAGACGGGAAAGGATTAAAGGAGTGGATGGAAAGAGCTCAGATAAGGGGCACCAAAACACAGTTAGATCTGGAGTTTTACAGAGACTTAAGGGCCAAATGTTTTCTTTCACATGTGGAAACTAGTGTAAAACCTATGACAGGATGATAGTCAGCTGAGCTTGAGTAATAAACTCACTATTGTTGAAACTCCACATAAGCTGGGGGAGCCATACCCATGAAGGTTGGGGGAGAAGGGAGGGAGGTGGAAAGCGGAAGGGAGGGATAAGAGTGGCTATGGATACCAGGGGAAGACTCAACTCCCATGAGAGGCCTAGCTGTACACAGACAGGCAGAGAATGTCAGAAATGTCAACGATTATTATACATGTATACGTTCATTTCAAACCACAGTATGGGGGATTACAGAGGAGACGTGAGCTTGGGGAATGGATGAAGTAGGTAGATCCTGGTCTAGGATCGGCCTAGACCAGGATATTGACATACCTCACTATGTCAATATCCATGTCTGCATGAATATGTAACAGCAAATCCCTCCAATATATAAGTCTATGTTGAACTAATAAAAAAATGGGGTTTTATTCATCCATAAAGAAGAATGGAATGATGTCATTTGTAAAGAAATGGATGGAAACTGAGAAAACTACGGTAAGTGAAATAAGCCAAACTTAGAAGGACAAGGATCATGTTTTTTCTCATATGTGGAAGCTAGTGAGTATAAGGAAAAAAAAGTTGTGTGTGGTCTCATGGAAATCAAAGGGAGATCACAGCGTAGAGGAAAGGAACCAGGGGGAGGGAGAAGTAGAAATATTGGGGAATGATATTGACCAGGCTGTATTACATTGTGTGCATGGACAAATGTTTATCAATGAACCCCACCATTATGCACAACTACAACGCACCAATAAAAATATGGAAAAAACACAGGGGGAATTCTGGTTTCCTACAGCACAATTGGCTATTATCTACATTAATCTATATTTCAAAATAAGTAGAAAAAAGCATGAAAGTTCAAAACACATAGAAACAGCTAATGATTGAGCAAATGGAAGTGCTTGTTACCCTGACTTGATCATTGCACAATATGTACCTCATAAATGTGTTCACATATTATGTCTGATTAAAAAAGAAAAAATAGTTAATTGGCTTATTTTGCTTATAACTGATGACTCTAAATGAAGCAAATACATAATCATGAAAAATGAATGAAGAAACATTTCAAGAAATGCAAATCAGAATGAGCATTTTAAGTGTATAAAAATTGATATTTAAACAATGGTAATATTCGGTGGTATTGAGAATACAGCGAGACAGACATCAGACAGTCAAACAAACTTTCACTGCTGCTTCCTTTCTGTAAATTATACTTTGCACTAAAAATGAACCAAGAATATTTTTTTAAAAAGTCCATACCTTTTGCCTTAGCAATTGTTGTTAGGAGTTGTCCTAAGGCAATAGCAACAGATGGAGATAGAGGTTTACGTAGAAAGTTTTCACTACAGGGTTATTTATGGTAACAAAAATTGGCTTTTCTAATAATAACTTCAAATTGTATGATTCTTTTCACAACAGGGAGATGACTCCCTACGATACTTGGAGGTGTAGGCTGGGGGACAGGGTGGGGGGAGGGCTTAGGAAAATCCCCCTAGGAGACTGGAGGAACTGAATATAGGGGAATCATCTCAGAAGGTGATGTCTGACCTCCACGAGATATCCATTTAACTCAGAGGTTCTTCTGGGGGAAACAGCAACATGGGGAACCCAAGCTGGGCATCCATGACATGGCATTAGCCCTAGATAACTAAGTATATATTCATTTGTTCTGGAATATTTGATAATGTTTCCCCCTCAATTATAACTATATATCATCTAATAAATAATAAATTTTAAAAAATTGGCTTTTACTTAAATATCCAATATTTGTAGAATGGTTAAGGAGGTGGGACCATGAAATAGTTAAAATTCTGGATTCTGGAGTTGGTCAGTCTGGCTTTAGGTTCTGTTCTATAGCTGATATGCCAAACAACCTTCAGATAACCTCTTGGGTTTTCAACTGTAAAATGTGAAGAAACTGTTATTACCCAACTAAGATGCCCACCCTTCCAAGGTGGCCCCTACTGATACTGTCTTCCTGAGATTCATTCTGTACTAATTTGTTTTCTGTTGTTATAACAAAGCACCAGAAGCTGGGTTTTTATAGAGAAAAGAGGTTTATTTATCTTGCCATTTTGGAGGCTGAAACTCTAAGGTCATGGGACTTCATCTCTTTGGCCTCTGGGAGGACCCCCCCCCCCCATCCACCAAGGTTATATCAAAATATGGCAGAGAAGTAGAAAGGGAAACGGCCATGGGCAGAGAGGGGGATGGACTCCTGTCATAAACAGTCCACTCTCAAGAGAACGAACTCTGTGAGGCCAGCCTTAACCACTTCCAAGAGCGACACCTCCAATGGCCTATTTATCTCTCACTACGCCCCACCTCTTGGTGGCTCCACTACCTCTGAATACCACCACATTGAGGTTCAGATCTCCAGCTTTGGAGGAGCTTGTCCTCCAAGCCCCTGGGGGACGAATCATCTCCAACCTGAACATGTCCTCTGTGGTTCTCCCCCACATCGGTGAGGTTGACCTACCTAACCAGCAGGACGGTGTGAAAATGACGCAATGTGACCTTGAGCCTAGGTCCCCAAAGACGTCGTGGCTCCCATTTTGCTCTGGAGAACCCAGCTGCAGGGCTGGGGGCACTCAGGCAGTCGTGTGGATTGAACAAGATAATGCTTGCAAAATGCTTGGCAAGTTTTGTTGGCAGAGCTTCACTGCCAAGTGAATTTGCTGCAAATGTACAAAAGAAACAGGCCCCACGCTCCGTTTCGAGAGTTTTTAGACCTTAGCGATAAGGAATTGTGGGTATGCATCGTTTCAGGTCAGTTTCCTCCCAAACTTTAGTTCCCTCTTTTTTCAGAAGGTTTCAGGTGATCTTTTCCCATCTTTTTTAGATTATTGAGGAAGAGACCAACAAGGCTTCCTATACTCTTTGGAAACCCAGAGTGGTCAGTTGAATAATTGGAAAAGCTGGATTTCCAGTTACAGGCCATCCCCCTTTATAAATTTAGTTCTCATTTCTGGATCAGCACCTGAGAGTCATGACCGCAGTGGGGATCAGTGAATCATGCGGTCACGGGGTTTGGAATGACTCGGCAAGAGCAAAGTGGCATCAGGACTGCCTTTGGCCGAAGTTCTCTAAGGTACAGATTACAGGTCCAGTTATGCAGCCGGCCCCGAGGCCACAATGTGGCACAATCCGATTCTCACCCAAGCTAAGAATGCAAGGCAGGGCTCTCACCTGGTACAGCGTGATCTCCTGGTAGATCTCAGATTCTTGGAGCCTAAGGAAATTGTTTCTGCCAAGAAGGTTTTTCTGCCTCTCTTTGGAGGCTGGAAGATGGATGGAGAGCCACCTCTATTTATAGTCAACATCCTCTTCCTCTGAACTGAGGTCAGGGATGAGTCGGGGGACCCAGAAACAATTCCCATTTTATTTCTTTTTTTATGTGTCATTGGCCTTCACAGTACAAGGGGAGAATTCTCCAGGCCAATTCAGTTCCTAATGTCTAATATTCAACAGTTTGAAACTCATTTATGTGGAATAAGACTTGGTCTCCTGTTCTTGTAGGAAGCATGGTATGCTAGGACCAGGGATCCTGAGCATGGGTTCAAACCCAGCTTTGCTGCGGACCACAAATACAGCCAAGTCACTTCTGAGCATTTTTATCAGTTGAGCTGAGACGGGGGCAGAAGATGATCTTCTAGCCTTAATAGTCTATAATACCTTGTTTATTATTTTTTTAAAGAGAAAGAGAGTTAATTTTTTAAAAATTAGTTTTCATCTGGTCTTTGTTTTTCTTCCACTTAGCTGTGTATGAGGTGCTGGGGATTAAACTCAGGTCTTTGTGCATGCCAGGCAAGTGCTCTAACGCTGAGCCAGCTCTCCAGCCCTCTGTCATCCCCTTGGAGAATGCCATTTATGAACTCCTTTCCAGTCATTCTTGATTTATCCAACATGTAAAGTTGGAATACTTAACTGTATGCACTATTTTAGGCATTGAAAATACACGGTCTCTGTTTTTTTTTTTTTTTTTTTTTTTTAAGGGAGAGGGACAGTGAGAGAGACAGAAAGAGAGAATCAGTTTCATCTAGTTTTTCATGTGGCTTTCATTGCTCCAACACTTCATTGTGTATGTGGTGCTGGGGTTCAAACCCGTGTCCTCACACATGCCAGGCAAGTGCTGTAACCACTGAGCCATCGCTCCAGCCCTGGTCTCTGATCTTAATGTATATCTTTTTGTGATCAGGCAGAAAACAAATCTTTATTGAGGCCTTTGAAAGTCGTGGTAGGAGCCCCCATGGCTGTACTGGACAGTGGTTGGGGAAGGCTCCTTGGAGGGAGGTGACAGGCAGGAAGAAAGCTGATAATTGCTTAGTCGTATTTGTTGAGCTTATGATGATCAGGAAGGAGTTCATCAAGGAATAATTGGAGTAAGAACATCTAGGCAGAGGAAAAAGCACCTGGAAATGTGCCGGGGTGAGAAGCCTTGGGTGTTTGCGCATTTAGGGGAAGGGAGCTGAAGCCAGCGAGTGCAAGGTGCGCGGAGAGGAAGCCAGAGGAAGCAGCGCCTCGCAGGTCCGGGGAAGCAGTGGGTTTTATTGCGAGTGCAGAGGGAAACCATGTCGGAGTTGCTTCACATTTAAAAATGTCGCTCTGCAGTGTGACACCACTTCCCCCCACCAGAATGTCTGATGACTAAGGCATCATACATCCCTGAGGATGTGGATGTGGACCTCTGGAATTCTCCAGCACCGCTGGTGGGAGTAGAGACCGGAACGACAAATTTGGGAAATGGATGGACTCTGTCTAGAGGGCTGGATGCATGCAGCCCTGGGCTCAGCTTCCTTTCCAATTCTGCACCGCAGATCCACAGGAGTTCTGCACAAGGATGTCCATGACAGCTCCAAAGGGGAAATGGCACAAGTGCTCCCGCAGCGTCACTCGAGTGCACAGATGGTGGCAGAGCCACAGACTGAGCACTGATAACGAGCAAGTGAACACAGCAGCGGAGGATGTCACAGTTAATGCTGAGCAGAAGATGCCAATCTGAAGAATTCAGACCACCCGATTCCATTTATATGCACAAGTAATGGAAGGCACTGGAAGTAGGACAGTGGTTTCTCTTGAAGAGTCTAGTGTCTGGAAGCGGGTGTGAGGGGCCTTGGATCCTGTCATGGCTTGTTTCTTGATCTGGATTCTGGTTACACGAGTGTGTTTTACGGCTTTCTCTATTCTTTTTTTTTTTTTTTTGTACTGGGGATTAAACTTAGGGGAGCTTAACCACCGAGCCACGTCCCCAGCCCCTTTTTATTTTTTATTTTGAGACAGGGTCTTGCTAAGTTGCTTAGGGCTTCGCTAAATTGCTGAGGCTGGCTTTGAACTTGTGATCCTCGTGCCTCAGCCTCCAAAGCTACTGGGACTACAGGAGTGTGCCACCACGCCAGGGAATATTCCCTTATTCTTGCCTCCATGGGCCAAATGGGTTTTGATCCTGGACAGATGGAGGAAGAAGGTGGAGAACAGTTCCTCATGGCTGTTGCAGCCCACCATCTGCTTTCACACTTGTTATTTCAGATTTCTCAGGAGCATTGGGCAGGTGAGAATGGTCCACAAGGATCTTGTGGCTTAGTGGCTTGCCCAGGCTTCCTAGTTCAGGGAGGGCTGCACCTTCCTTGCAGGTCCTTGGATGCTCTTCCAAAGGCCACTGGTGTTCCTGCTTCTCCACCATGCCTCTCTGGACTGGAACAACGAGTCTCTCAGGCCTCCCTCTACCTCCTTGAGGAAGAAATGCTATATTTGCATTGGGAGTTAAAACTAATCCAAGAAATCACAATATCTTGGCTATTATTTTTATTTATACAGCCTATCTCTAATTACTTTTTCTTAACAAAGTTTTTGATTAAGGGGATAAAAATATTATAAGTTAACACAGTAGCTCAGAGGTCCATTAAACTCTGGGAGAGAATGGTGGTTTCCATTGTCAGACATTTTTTTCAGCCCTGCTACACAGACTTATGGAGTTGTGTGTGGCATGTTTTTGCTCTGACCGCAAAATTTCATGAATTTTCAGCCACTAAATAATGAAATAAATCATTCCAGACAAAAAGAAGAGGGCAAAAAGTATTTCCTTGAAAATTATTGAGAATTGAAGGCTTTGGCCACAACTTTTGGGATTGAGCCCTTACGGAATAAGAGTCCTGCATCTTAGGTGTGGAGCGCAGGTCATCAAGTCCCCACTGGAGGAGGAGCTGGTGGCCATGCATTGGAGATCTGTTAAGTCTCTCTTTCTGTGCACAGCTGTAGCAAACAGCTAAGCGTCACTGGTCAGCAGGCAAACAAGGGCGCGCTCCTCCGGACCAGCTGCAGAGAGACTGGGTGCAGAAAGGAAATTTGCAACAACCGATGGGCACCCGGCTTCCATTTTATTTGTTATTAATGCCGATTTTGTGGATGCTGAGTTCGTGTCCTCTCAGAATGGAAGAATGAAGCTGAGGGACACTGAGGCAAGTGGAGCAGAGTTTAAGAAAAGATAGAGGGGGCTGGAGCGGTGGCTCAGTGGTTACAGTGCTTGCCCAGCATGCACGAGTACGCGAGTTCAAACCCCAGCACCACGTACGTACACAATGGAGACTCAGAGCAACAAAAGCCACATGAAAAATTAAATAGAAATCTCTCGCCCCTCTCACTGTCCCTCTCTATTAAAAAAAAAAAAAGGATAGAAACAAAAGACTTCCCCAGGGAAAAGCAGTCTCAGAGCCCAGAACTCTAATAGGGACGTGACTCACCCTTTTTAAGATTCTCTTCCTTTGATTAATCATGGCCTTCCCTCCCCCATGCCCAGGGGTATGGGTGTGAAATTCTGGTCTGATCTGGTCTTTGGTTCTGGGCCAGAGCATCTTTATTAGCAGAGGGGCGGTCACTGTGTACAGCACTCTTGTTAGCGGAGGTGATGTGAAGCTGATCCGCACCTCTGCTCACTTAGGGCGGTGAATGCTCTCTGCCCTCTCAGAAAGAATGACCATCAGCTGACTTCCTCCGTATGGACCCGCGTCATTCTGCGACACTGACTGCCTAGCTCTCTCTGCCTCGTTATCTAATCAAGTGGAGACACTTATTCTGTATCATGGAAGGGAACTCGAGACCCTAGAAGTGCAGGTGGCATTCCCTGAGGTAGGAAGCAGGTGAAGGGATCTGAACAAGGAAGGGAACTTTCGATGACCAATGGTTTCTTCCTTCCCGGGGCCTGGTAGCATCGTCCTTCTGATCCTGGTGGCAGGTGGAGTGTAGGAGGGGAGAGGACAGGGACGGGAGAAGGGTGAGGGGGCCTCTCTGCATAGTCTGGCTGAGAGATCACTGGATCCCACACAGTACAGCCTGGAAACTGTGCCACCCCTCCGTCCCCACCTTCTGCTGTCACTTGATACATTTCACCTGTACCTACGAAACCCCTCTCACTATTCAGTTACTTTGGCTCAAACAACGATACGGTTTTCTTGAGTGTTTCTTCCTCACTGAGCCCTGAGTAGGAGCAAAACATCCCAGCTCCGAAAGTGTAATTTGGGCAGCTGTGTCCTTGTGGGGTTGACTGAGTTGCTGGCGGGTGACCATCCAGGGCCCTCTGTCCTCTGCAGTGCACGCAGAGGTGTGAAGGGCTTTAAAGTGAGCACCTTCCCTGACCTGGACACTGGAGTGAGCACGGTGAGGGAGATGCTGTCCCACCTGTCTTGTGAAGGAGTTGGGTGTTGTAGGAGCCTGTACCGGGCCGCAAAGCCCAGCCACCTTCACCCTACCCCATAGCTTCACCTTATGAAGGGGAAACCAAGGCCCAGGGAAGAAAAGCGAACCGTGATGAGCGTTGTTTAAGGTGTTGAGTGCTGGCGGTTGCACACCCAGGACCCCAAGCCTGCAGGGATCCCAAAAGGGCCAGTCAGCTCCCCGCGGCTGCTATAACACACTTCCCCAGATGTGGCTTAGAACAACAGCAGTGTGTCCGCGCATGGTTCTGGAGGCCACTCAACTAGTAATAATAAGAATGACTAATTCACAGATAGCACTTATATATCAATTCAGTCGGTCCTCACAAAACCTCTATGAGAGGGCAGTTATTATGTTAGAGAGGAAATAGTAACAGAGAGGTTGATTAATTTTCCCAAGACTGCACAGCCAATGGAGATCAGAGCTGGGTTGAAACTCAGATCAGAGTCTGTTCTTTCACCTACTCTAAGAGGCTGCCTTGAGTTTTAGAAGGGGTTCTATCTGCTGAGGGAGACAGATATGGGCAAGCCTATGGAGATTTGGGAGTACTTGGAACACCTGGGGGAAGGAGGCTTCCTCCCTTTTGCGGTATCTCAGTCCCTGTGGCCTACACTGCCCTCTGCTCCCTGCTGTGCCACCCTCTGTGGTGACATCTACTCTCAGCACGTAGTTTTTGAGGGCTCATTGCTAAACCCTTGTGCACAGACACCCCAGGTGGAGAATAATCTGGTGCCTTCAGATGAGCAAGTCTCATCAACCCCAAGTGGGCGCCAACTGTTTTCTCCTCCGGTGCTCCTCGAGGACGCATGTCCTGCAGGCCCTGCTCAGGAGTCCCCTGAGGCCCTTTGGGCCCTCTCAGGGTGCTGCTCTTGCCGCTACCCAGGCAGCTGTATGTCTCTGGGCGTGGGCGGGGCTGCTGCGTTTCATGGGGAAGCCACAGAGCCAGGCTCTGGTTTTTGAGCAGGACAAACTGTGCCTGCGCCCCTGCCTCCTCCTAGCTTCCAAACGCTTCCAGTCCTGGAATCCCTGCCTGTGTCCTTGGAGCACCATTTTCCGGACCACTGACTTGTTGCGGGGGGTGGGGGGAGATGGGAGGGGAGGTAACTGGGGAATTGGGGCCTGGGCCCTGGCATTCTAATTTAATAAGCAAAATGAAGAGGAAAAGACAATCCTGAGTATCTTCAGGGAAAACAAAGACCAAATTCCCCACACGAGGAGAATGACGTGGCTTTTGGTCAGGGGCCTTGAATTCCTATAAGATTGCATGAGAGCTGAAATTTCAGAAAGTGCCCCGGGTGCTGGCACTGAAGTGTGACAGGGTCAGAGCTGGGAAGGGGCGGCTCTGCAGAGCAGGCGAAGGTCGAGTAAGGGTTCGATAGGCGGGGCAGGGAACGGCACCTGGCAGAGGGAACAGCATATGTGGAGGTTCAGAGTCCTGACGCAGGGCGTTGGGCTAGGGCAGGGACAACGCATCCTGGGAATGAACAATCAGTCCTGGCTTTCCCTTTGGGAAGTTACAGATTCTAGTTAGAGGTGGCGAAGGTGAATCCAGCCTGCTTTGGGCTTTTATTTTATTTATTTATTTATTTTAAGAGAGAGGGACAGTGAGAGAGAGAGAAAGAAAGAATTTATTTTATTTAGTTTTTCCTGTAGCTTTCGTTGATCCAACACTTTGTTGTGTACGTGGAGCTGGGGTTCAAACCCATGTCCTCATGCATGCCAGGCAAGCAGTACAACCGCTGAGCCACTGTTCCAGCCCCCAGGGCTTTGTTTTAAAGGTGGACACTTGGGACATTGTGTTGCTCACTGGAGACTGTGGCTGCCATAGAGGATGCGGAGAATCACAGGAGGTGGCCACCTGGAGGAAGAGTGGGGCTCCAGGCTGGGTGGGGGAAGGCAACTTTGGAGCTGTCACTCTTAGGGCAGAGCATCAGGAAGGGTCTAATGGATGGTGCTGTCCTGCCCGGGACATGTGATTTTGCAGCACCCGGCTGGCCGCATCATGGCCAGTGGGTCTGATGTGGCCTCAGAACAGCACGGTCTTCTGTTTAGATGCCCCCGGGAGTTGGGTGGCACTGCCCAGTGCTGAGGACCAGGGGGTTCCTCCTGTCACCTCCCCTGCCCCCGAGCTGCCCCCACTCTGCCCTTCGCAGCTGCTTTCCCTGCAGGCTCCCCCCGCCCACCCCGTTTCATGTTGGGATGGGGCAGCTGGTGTTTCCGTTGGTGTCCTCTTGCCCAGCCCTTGCTCCCTGTCACTTTCCCCTCTTGTTACCGGTTGAGAGGATTAGTCAGGTTGCTTGACTTTTTTTTTAACTGAAAATGTTTCGGTTTAACTGCTGCTCGCTAAATATATTTTGACCTTGGCTATGGACTGTGACTCTGTCCAGCCGGTGAGGCCAAGGGTGCCTCACGCCTCTCTCTTTCTCATTTTAGCCAGGTTACCCTTGGCAGATGGGAGAGGCCCCCTCCCGGGCTGAGGCTGTTTGGCAGCTCAGCTCTGATGTTGGGTTCGTGCGGGTGCGTGGGTTCCTCGGCCTCGAAGGCAGCGCCACCGGCCTGTGCTCTTCCACGTGCGCTTGGCCCTGATGCCATCTGCCTTTGTGAATCCCAGGAGGCAATTTTCGTAGTTCTTCTGAACCCTAGGGAGACTTGGACAGCTTCAAGTAGCCACAGGAGCTGGCCGTTTATCAACTGTTGCACCAAGGGGAAAGGAAAAGAAAGTCCAAGCAGTTGCAATTCTCTGACAGAGGATTTTTGGAGGCCACAGGAGTTTATAGACGCTTACTTCCAAATCCAGGTAAATAGGGCCCTCTGGATAAAGCCCTTCAGCCTCTGGGATGGACCCAGCAGGCCAAGCCATGTATGCAAACCAGACTCTCCAGGCTCAGCTCAGGCAAAGAAGGGGGACGGGGAGAAGGGCAGAATGACCCTTAGCAGAGGATTGGGGGTAGTCCAACTAGTGCCTACAAGGACTTCCTTCTGTTTCAGATGAAATCCCAGGACGATATGGTCTCAGCCTCTTTATTCATTTGCCAGTTCTTTAATTCACTCATTGTGTGTTTGTTGAGGATCTACAACATATGTGCAAAGCACAGAGGCCAGCCTTGGGGACGCAGAGGAGAGGGCACAAGGCTGGCAAAAGCAGCTAGAAGGGAAGAGGGTGATCAGGCTTCTGGGACTAGGAAGAAGCTCTCAGGTGAAGTGTGGGGAATCCGGGGGGGGGGCACTTCAGGGTTGGGAGGGGCATGGGAGGCCTCCCTGATGCAGGGACTTTTAATCTGGGGTGTAAACTCTAAACTGAAATTACGGCAGGTGGAGAGTGCGGGGATTGCTCATGCAAATTCCTGAAGCAAGTGAGGAAGGCACAGATCAGCAGGGTGACTGAACCCAGGCAACAGCTGGGAGCTGGGAGGCAGAGGAAAGGCCAGGGAGACAGGTGGCTGCTAGATCTAGAAGGATCCAGGGACTCCAAAAAGGATTGGAGACTTTATTCAAAGGTCTCTAGAAAGCCAAGAAGCATTTTAAACAGAAAAATAACGCTATCAGGTTTGTGATTTAAAAAGATGGCCCTGAACAATAGTTCAGGGAAGTATCAGAGGGTCAGGGATGGGTGCCAAGTCCCTTTAGGAGGGGCAGGGCCCAAAGGTATTGGTGATCTATTTCAGGGGCGGTACCAAGAGGACCCATTAATGGATTGGACAAAGGGTGGTCAGGGAAGGTGCCTCTGGGCAGGGCCCTCGGGGAGGGGAGGACCATGTGGTGTGCAATGGGGGCAGGTAGAGGTGACAGCAAGTGTGAAAGCAGACAGAAAGCAGGGACTTGCTCAGGATGCAAGGCTGGCGCTAATGGAGAAAGCAGGGCTCAGTGGGAGGAGACATAAAGAGGAGGGCAGAGAGCCATGGCCAGGTGGAGGGGTCTCGCTGGTCAACTGAGTGAGGTGGAAAGGATGGAACAGCCCAGCTGCTTGTGGTACAGGCCTGTAATCCCATCTTCTCTGGAGACTGAGGCAGGAGGATGGCAAGTTTGAGGCCATCCTCAGCAACTCAGTGAGACCCTATCTCAAAAATAAAAAATAAATTTTTTGAAAAAGGGGGTTGGGGACGGAGCTTGGTGGAAAAGTGTCCCCGGGTTAAACCCCCAATACCAAGGTGGTGGTGGTGGTGGTGGTAGGGGATTGGGAGATCAAACAGGTGTCTGTGTGGAGAAGAGATTCAGGGAGTCAGGTGGAAGCAGGTGAGAGAACATCCTCCTTGGCCTGGACTCCGGATGTATTTGGAAAGTGTGTGTTGGAAAGGGGCGTTCTCCCCAGAGTGGGGAAGCTGGAGGAGGAGTAGTGGTGAGGTGGGCATGGCCTCAGTGTTCCAGGTTTCTGTTTAACCTCTTAGTGGAGGTGGAGAGCAAGCAGTTAGGTCTGACGGTGGGAAAAACCCGGCAGGTGAGCAGTGTAGGGCCGTGTGCAGATCCTTGGACCACGGGAGCGCACCGACAAAGAGAGTTGATATGCAGAAGGTCTAAGGACTGAGCCCTTCATAAGAAGATAAGAATGAACTACGGGAGGAGGAGGAGCAATAGAGAGGGGTGTCCCAGAGGTGGGGGCAAGAGGGCAGCAGGGTGGCACTGTCACACACTGCCAGCTGGTCAAACAGGACAGGAAATGAAAATGGAATGAAAACAGATGCCGATTTTGGTGCCCTAGTGGCCACTGGGTTACCTTTCCAAGCAGAGTCAGGGAGAGGAGGGTTGAAGCCTGTATAGAGGGGGCTTGAGGAGGACCACTGGGGTAAGATGCAGGTGAGCAGCTCAGGCCAGCATGGAGGCTGAGGAGCAGGCCCTGTGGGCCAGCCAGAGTCTCCAGACCATATCAAGAGGGCCAGCAAGCAAGAGCACCCGAGGCCCAGAGAATACAAACTCCGGGAAGTCCAGTGCGTGGACCCAGAGAGCCAGGTGGGAAGGGAGGCTCCAGCCTGAGGACACTCTGGTGCCAGGATCAGGACTCAAGACTCGTTCCAGATGCTTCCATGGGCAAGGGGTGGGGGTCTTTGTGTACAGTGCTGGGTTTGGATGGGCCTGGGCAGGACGAGATGGGAATGGAACCAGCCATGAAGGCTTTCAGTGCCATCAGCTATGCCGGCAATGCTTTGCCTTCTCATCTGGAAACTTGAACATCCAGAGTTCTGGGATCCACCTGGGAGAATCCCCATCCATCTCTCTAGTAGGACTCTGCGCTGTTTCCGAACATCTCCCCCGGTGCCTGCGACAAACTCTTCTGCTTATTCTTCAACTTGAGACTGAGCAGCGTGGGAGGTGCGTGGAGATAAAGGGGCAGTAGGGACAGTCAGCCCTGGCTTCTGGGGGGCAACTGCCGTAATCACTGAGGGAATTTGTTGGCTTTCCCCAAAAGAGCAGTTCTCATAACATTTACTAACGTGAAAATCCAGATTAATTCTGCAGCTTTATAGCTCCCCAGAGGCGGGAGAAAAACGTCATCTGGCACCAGAACCCAGCTTCTTTCTGTTTTTTATATCCTGTAGTACAAGATAATTTCCCAAATGCAAGATACTGAATTGCACATGCTCCTCTGGAATTTTAATGTACTACATCCATAGAATTTGGAGAACATAGTCATGGCCAATTTCTCACGCTGCCACCTGGACCAAGTACTTCTGGGGTTCCTCTTAGGTCTCTGAGGCCTCTCGTTCTGGATTTCAGTGGTGCCCTGGGCCAGAAATGCTTTTTATCAGCCCAGAATTCTTCTTTTGGAGAACTGCTTCCATCCCTGTACCTGTAGTTTGGATGGGATGTCAGTCACAGGCGCTAACCGCACTTCTGTCCGTAGGGAGCTGATTCAAGACTAGGCAGTTATAGTGGCACCATACCTGCCAATAGTGATTGTCTCAAGAAACAGGTGTGGAATTCAAAAAAGGGCCCATCAGCACTGTTTTTTAAGATTAGTATGCAGACAATGGTACAGCAAAGTTCTTTCTGGAAGTTGCAAAGCTAGAGAATGTGTCAGGGTTTATCAATTGTCATTGTCGCCGTACTGTGTGGATAACAAGTTTGAGGAATGAAGCCCGACAGAGACAAGGCAGAGGGAGGGGAAGGGTTGGGGAAGGAGAGAGTCCTGGCAGTAGGTGTGGCTCCAGGCCCTGGTACCTTCAGTCCGGTGAGGGCTCCCTGCATCCTTGTCAGGTTAGGCGCTTTGGAGTTGGGTTTCTGTCCCTATAACAGAAAGCATTTTCACTCAGTTCCTTGTGGACTTCATGAGTGGGAGGACAGGTGGGGGATGCACTGGAGTGAGAGGCAGGCGTGGTCGAAGAGTGTGTGAGGCAGCTGTCCCTGCGATGTCCAGGTGTCGGTCTCAGGGTCATAGCAGTCGAAGGAGGCCGAGTCCTCAATGTTGCAGTCTGTGGTCAGCCGCCGCCCACCTGTCACATAGAGCTTGTTCCCCATCACCGTGGCCCCGTGGTGCATCCTCCGGTCTTTCATATCTGCGCATTTGGCAAATTTGTTGGTCTGAGGGTCATAGGCAAGAATCCTCCTTGTGTAGCCTGAAATCCAAATGACATATGGGAAGGTCAGAGTTGCCTGTTAGGTTTGGAGGTCAGGGACTCTGCGATGTGTCTGCTCCCTGCTCGCAGAGAGGCTGGGACCCTGAACTAAAGCGTGGGATGATGAGGTATCGGGCTATGGCCCAGCACGTGGCTGAGCTGGGGCTGGCGCCCAGATCTCTCTGATCCTGGCCCCTGTATCTCACATAAGCTGTATGCAGTTGGGAGTAGCATCCAGTGCCCACACTCCAGCCCTGTTGGCATTTCCTCTCTTGTGTGCCCATCCATGAGCTGTAACAACCCAAAGAAGGGAACACAGAAATAGGTGCTCACAACAGCCCTATCTGGTGGTGATCCCTTTTAAGAATCCCTATGCTACTGATGGGGAAACTGAGGCACAGGAAAACAAATGACTTGCCAAAGTATAGATAGCCAGTTAGTGGTAGAGCCAGGACCTCCCTGACCCAAAACCTGCCCTCCTAACCAGGACACATTCTGCAATCACAGAGAAGCGGTGTAATATTGGTAGCTAATATCATTAACGATAGCAAACGTAGCTTATGGACGGTGAGTCTGGGATAGTGCTAAGTGCTTCAGATACACTGGTCCGTTTGATTACGACAGCTCTGAGAAATAAGTATGTTTCTGTCCCTTATTTACAAATGAAGTCAGGGACAAACTTCTGGATGAGAAAGCTTTGCCAGGCTGTCCGCACGCCCCTGCGTGGATGGATGTGCCTTTGAAAAGACCATCAGTAACCCTTTTTCCCACTAGAGGTGCCGAGTGTGTGTCCAGCGCAGTGAGCCTCCGCTCAGACTCACCTCCCACGATGACAATCCGCTGCCCGAGGACCACTGCCGGGGCACACACGTTCTTGATCATTCTTGTCTCCATTTTGAACCATGTGTTTCTGGAAATGTGATAAACCTGAGGGAGAAACAGAATCACAGCACTGTATTTCAAAATTAAATTTTTTTTTTTAAAAAAGAAGTAGTAATTAACAGGATGGACCAAGCATGAGTTTTTCTTTACAGTTTTTAAAATGTAGCTAGGTTACTATGGATACATGAAATATTATTAAACAACAGAAGACTATGATTAGAAGTTGGTCTTTATGGGACAGTGTGTCTGACACCAGTGGCTTCACTCGTAGAGTGAACTAAGAATTCTGCATTGTGTGGTGTGTATTTTGCTGACCTTTGGAATATTTTTTTGTTTTATTTTATAGAAAAATAGAGCAACTTAGGTATTTAGAAAACCAGTGACTTTTCCAATCATTTTTATTTGTAGCTCATGTTTAAATTTCTAAATATTCTGGTGTATCCAAGAGGAACACAGAGCCAAGAACATATTTGGGGCTAAATGAGGAAGGCTTCTGAACAGTTTATGCCTGGAAGGAATTAGAGTCTTAGGAGAAAAAAGGAAGCATGAGGAAGGGAAGAAAGACCAAAGAGGAGAGGGCAGGCTCTTGTGCTATGCTCTGAAATAGTCCATTAAATACTGATTCCCTAGTACATGATCTGCTAATGTCCTGAGTTTAAAATTCAAATATAGGTTAGTTCATTACTGGTACAATTTACCATAAGAGATGCAGGATGGACTCCAAATAAGAAGAGACAAAGCAAAAACATTTATTTGCAAAGAAAAATGGCACAATGCTCTTTGCTAGAAATCTAGTTGCTAGATTTGCTTTTGATAAAATTTGACATTCACAACCATCCTATGAAGCAGATGCTATTACTTCCCCCATTTTCCAGATTAGACAGTTGTGGCTCAGAGAGATTAAGTGACCTGCCCAAGGTCAAACAGCTTGAGCCAGTGAAAGAGCCAGTCTGGTTGAGCCTAGGGTGCACTCTTAACCACTGCTCTTGTGGCTCTGTGTGGGGCCATGGAAGTGTGACATTCCTGAGGGAGGCTTTTGACACTGGGAACCCCTTGAGGTCTCCATCAGCTCTTCAAGTCAGTGAATACTGGAGGGGGCTGAGTGATAGAGACAGGGGCAAGCGTAGGGGCTGTGAAGCCTCCTGGTCTCATTTGAAATCACACAGGTGACACATTCTTGTACTGTGTCAAACACTGGTTGCATTTACACTCAAGTGAGTAATCGCCTCCTGGACTTCTGTTCTCTCTCAGCTTTGGGTAGAGTTTTAAAAATAAATTCACCTCACATCTGTTAGAGGCAAACTGGTTCAGCAACTCTGGAAAGCAGTGTGGAGAATCCTCAAAAAATTAAGGATGGAACCACCTTATAACCCAGCTATCCCACTCCTGGGTATTTTCCCAAAAGAATTAGAATCAGCATATTATAGTGATGTGGCTTCATCAATGTTTATAGCAGCTCAATTTACTATAGGTAGACTATGGAACCAACCCTGATGCCCCTCACTCTACAAGTGGATTCAAAAACTTTGGTACATATATACAATGGAATACTACTCGGCCATTAGAGAAAACGATATTATGGCTCTTGATATCAAATGGATGGAGATGTAAAGAATTATGCTAAGTGAAGTATCCCAATCTCAGAGACTCAAGGGCTGTATGGTTTCTCTCATCTGTGGAAGCTAGAATACATCGAGAAGCAGTATGTTAGATGGCTAAGCTAATAATAACCTCAAATTGTATGATTCTTTATGCAACAGGGGGATGATTGCCTAGGATTCAGGGTAGCATAGGGTGGGAGACAGGGTAGGGGGAGGGCTTAGGAAGAATATCTAGGAGACTGGAGAGTGGGAATATGGGGGAATCATCTCAGAAGGAGGTCTCTGTCCTCCACGAGATATCCATTTAACTCAGGGAGTCTTCTGGGGGAAACAGCAACATGAGGAACCCAAGTTGGGCATCCATGATGTGGCATTAGCCCTGGATAACTAAGTATATATACATTTGTTTCTTGATTGTTTGACAATGTTTTCCCCTCAAATATAACTCCATATTTACCTAATTAAAAAATTAAATAAATTCAACATCTGCTCACAATCCTTTTCATGCCCCAGAGGTACTTTGGCAAGGGTAACAAAGGCGGGTCTTTGGCCAGGTAGGCAAGTGAGACTCTGTCATGGTAAAGGATTTGCCTGATGCTATCCAGAAGCAGAGGCAGGAAGAACGCCAGGTGGAAAGGGACACATGTTTTGCATAGCAGAGTTCTTACCTTGCCCGTTGGATGGATGGATCTTAAAGTGCATACACGCAGGTGAACCACTCTATGAAGAAAACTCCATTGCTGAGCCAGAAATCCAAGCTGCCCTACCGAGTACCCCCCCTTCATTTTCAGTTATATTCAAATAAGTAAAATGTCCATTTCAAAGCAAGTGCTAAGTAGAAAAGCATCCAATGAATTCTATTTTCCCATTTCCCTTCCATGGCCACACTGTAAAAGGATCACTCACATGGTTTAGAATTCTTTGGCTGTGCAAGGATCTTGTTCGATTGTATTATGCATTTCTTGATCGGCTAGCCGAAAGCTTTTCTGAGCTGTGCATTTTATTCCTAGGAAGTTTTAACGACAATTTTGCCATGTGAAATCATCAGCATATTTGTTGATTCTATTTTTGAAGAATAGAGAGGAGGGAGGAGTCTTAGCTTTACATAGAAGCACTCTGTCAGACCTATTTTGTGTGGTCAGAGTTTGGAGCGGAGCCTAACGCATCTCTTTGAGCTCAAGCAAATGAGTGGGACTGGGAACAGTAATTCTGAAAAGACTAAGAATCTGCTGGATGGTGAAGGAGAATATGGAATGGAGAGTGAAGACAAAAAAACATTTCCATTGGCCCCAGCTGAGTCCTAGCCATCACCCTCATGCAGGAACTTCTTAAAGGATCTCCCCGTCTGGGCTTCCCTGTCCCCTCCCAGCCCTCCTTACCAGGCTTCCAGCGGGAACTTTGATGACCTCACTGCATGAAGCTCTTTAAGGATGTCCCTGTGCTATAGCCCCAATTTCTTGACAAGACCTAGAAAGCCCTGCCAGCTTCATCTCTGCAAACACCTGTACCTCAAGAATGTTCCAGAATTTTGGTAGGAGCACTCAGGGCAGCAGTCTGAGTAGAGAGGGTTGCTGGGAAGCTTTGGGACGGAGCTGATGGAGATGATGTGGGGACTCTTGTTCCCCTGCCAGAGCTACCCCTTGGTATATCCTCTACTCCTCCTTGCTCTGCTGAGCAAGGACATTGTCCCCATTGTCATGCTTTCAGTTCCTCTAGGTGAAGGACCGAGTACCCTTTGTGCTTCAGGGCCTTTGTACCTGTGCCCCGGTTGGAGGGTCACTACTCAGTGTTCCTTTGAGTTCTGCTTGAGCTGGGAGAGAGCCTCCACCTGCCTGTGTCACACCCTCGTGCTACAAGCTCTGTTGGCACCAACCCTGCCCTTCTCCTCCTCTTTTTTTTTCCCTCCATTTCCTGCTATCTCTCTCCTGCTTCTCTGCTCAGTCAGTCTCCTGGACCTTGCAGGATTACCTCCAAGCTCCCTGAGCCCTGATGTCCTCTCTGATGCCCTCTAGATGGTTTCAGGACACCTCCTATGCTCTTACAGTTCCCTTCTCTTTGGCTTCTGAGTTGCTATTGTCTTGTAAGCTCCTGGAGGAAGATGTGCAGTTCACTGTTCCCTCTTATTTCCCCAGGCACTCGTAGTGACTAGGGCTTAGTATAACACATATAATGAACGAATCACATCTCATGGGGTCTTCTAGGTTGTCTGAAAGATAAGCATGTTATTCAAGTTTTTTCACATCAGTAGATGAATGCAGAGATTACTAGAAACTTGCACAAAGCTGGAACACCCTTAATATTTCTGCTTCTTAGAGAGGTTTTAGTGAAATTAATATCTCCTGTCATTTAAGGCAGGGGTTCCCCAAACTGGCTGCATCTGAGAACCTCCTGGAGGCTTAGAAGCCACCAATGTCAGGACCCCACACTAGGAGCTTTGGATTCAGTGGGTCTGAGGTCAGGTTCCAGGAGATTTGGCAACGGAGGTGTGGACCAAGGCTTGGGAATCTTCTTTTAAAGCCTTACTGATATGGGTCAGAAGCATCTGTCAAAGTCCTGTAGGGCTTCACTATCTGACATATTCAGTATGTTCTATCTTGAATGTCTAAATAATTTTTTCCTTAAATAAAGACAAAATTTGTTATACCTTTGTATGTATTAGTCATAGATGAAAAGAATTAAAAAACTGAAATATTCTTGCTGAAAATCATCCTTCTTCCCTCCCTCAATCCTGTTCTCTTTCTCTACAAAAGAGAAGTGTGTGCCTGTGTATATGTGCATGCATGTGTTCATGTTTGTGCATGTGTGTGTACGTATCAGGACACGCATATACATGCTTGTGTATACGTGTGCATGAATGCACATTTGTGGCATGTATGTGTGCATGTGCATGTATGTACACATGTACGCCAGTGTGTGCGTGAAGATGTGCTTGTGCTTGCACACGTGTATACACAAGCACGCTCATGCCCTCGCATGATGGGAAGGAGCAGCTATTTACCTGGATGAGGCGCACAGGGTTCTGCATGATGTCCTCTCCCCCGAAGAGGTACAGCCTTTGGTCCTTTGCAGCGACTGCAGGGTGGAGCACGCCCACTGGCATGGCGGACATGCTCTCCCAGACATTGCAGATGCTGTCATACCTCTCCATGGAGCCCAGGAGCTCCTGCCCTTCTCCGAGGCCCCCGATGGAGAAGATGAAGTTCTTGTGGGCGATGCTTCGGTGGGAGTAGCGGGCGGACAGCATGGGCTCCCCCAGCCTCCACTGGCTGAGTTTCAGGGAGAAGATGTAGACATCGTGGCTCACCAGGCCCTTCCCAGTCATGCCCCCAAGCACGTAGATGCTGCGGTGCAAGGTGACAGCTGAGGCCTTGTAGAGGCGCGTGGGGAGCTTGGCAAGGCTCTGCCATCGGCCGGTCTGCGGGCTGTAGAGGAGCACCTCCCTGCTGGTCTGCTGGTTGTCTTTCCTTCCACCCAGGAGGATGAGGAAGTCTTGGTAGGAGCTCCTGGGAGGGACATGCCACAGGGGTTTGCAGTCTGGGGCACTGGGGCCACACAGAGAAAACATGTGCCCCCTGGCCGTCTCCAGGATGGTCTGGCAGGCGGGCGAAGACTGAAGGAGGGCGTCGTTGGCGATGAAGTGGTGGAAGAAGGCCGGGTGGATGTAGGGAAGCCGCACCTGCTGAAACAGTTCCTGCACATAGTGCTTCCGGGCCTGGAGGTCATGCTTGATCCACACCATGAGGGCCTCGAACACCTTCTCCTCCTCCCCACAGAGCCCATCGTCTCCAAGGTAGTCTCTCAACTCCAAGACACAGAGCTCCTTCAGGTCAGCCGAGGCGGCCACCTCAGGGAAATACGCCAGGGCCACCTCCCTGGCCTTCTTCTTGAGTGTCTGGCAACTTAAGAGCTCCGAGAGCCTAATCATGCTCAGGCAGTTGCTGGGGGCCAGCTGGCTCTGTAGGTACGAGGAGCAGGCCTCGAACAGCCGGGGATACTGCAGCATGGAGGCTGCCTCCATCAGGGCGAGGACATTGTCGGCCACGATGCGCACCTCCCCGGTGTACACGTACGCCACGATCCAGTCCAGGACAGGGGAGTCAATGCCCTTCAGCTGGACTTTGGCCTCGCTGCTCTCCCGGAAGTTGCTGCAGAACATGGCCCTGAAGTAGGGGCTGCTGGAGGCCAGCACATTGCGGTGGCAGGGGACCTCCCAGGCACCGGTGCAGATGCTCACATCTGTCAGGATCCTGTGTTGTCTTAAGACGTTGAGCTGCCTCAGTAAGTCAGAGGAGAAGTTGTGGTCTTTGAAAAGCAGCCCATCTGGCGACTCCTTGTCCATCCTACAGAGATGGGAGGAAGCCACGGTCAAGTCTGCCTCAGCAGCATGTGCTGCAGAGTCTAGCTGGGGACTCTGAGACTCAGTGCACCTGTGTCCACTCACCAAGATGTTCATGGGTGTCTCTAAGAACATCACCCAGTGACCACAGGAAAGAGCAGCCATCCCCACCCCAGATCTCAAAGCTCACTCCTCTCTTTTGTTTTGATCATTCACAAGGGTAATAGGTAGCTAGCATCTTCAGCTAATTTGAGGGGGAAAAATAAACCAAAGTTGTTGCAGGGTATTTGATCGCGGGGGTGAAATATTAGCCCGAAGCAGTTAGGTCCGTGCATTTGACCAGCAGAAGGGTGAGCCTTGCCCCAGAACCTCGGTCTATCTGTTATTCAGTAAACTCATCTAAACATCTCCCACTGGGTGTTAGTCTGTTCTAGGCATGACATTCTGGGGGTATTCTGGTAACTGGACAGAAATGAGGGATGAAAATGGACCTGTGTGAGATATATATCTTTATCTCTAGCTCTTTATCTATCTATAGTTAGAGAGCATAACTGCACAGCATCTTTGGGCTTTTGTTTTAAGGATGCAGTTGGTAGAAAGCAGAGAAAAAGCAACCCCCTGCTCTGCTGGGGCCCCCTGGCAGTCCACCTGTAGAAGAGTTAAGCATTAGGGATATTTACCTTGCTTTGCTGCCGTGACGCTCACTGATGCTTGGTCTGTCTTGTGCCCCTAGAAAGTTTCCACCTCTTGCTCCGAGTGAAACCATAAACCCCAGGCCTTTCCTTCAGTTGGCAAACGATTTGTCCCGGGAGGGTTCTGGATTGTTTATGCTGAAGGCACTTTCACAGTTTTCTAGAGCTCTGTGCAAGGGCGGCTGGGCAGGGAGACCGTGTATACATTCCAGGGCTAAGAATAGCTGCATATGTACTTTCCACTGTTATGACATGTGACTTTCCAGTTGCCTTTTGCAGCCACCCAAGGGCCTGCAGGGCCGGCCGGCGCATGCCCACATGCCTTGTTCCTTGGCAAGTGTTTACATGGGCATAAATAGATCTGGAGGAACTGTTTCTCTTAGCAAGCCTTTGCTGCCCATTTGGAACCATCCCCAAGTCCCTTGTCTTAAGAGTGCCTGGGAATTCTAGATGTCTGTAAACAGGTTGATGTGACCTGCTGAGACTCACTGAAGTTAGTCCTGGGACATGGTAAAGATGATGGTTGATTCCAAGGGACCCCTAGGTGTAGTTGGTTGGGTCTCTATTTCCTACCATCCATTTAGCAGAGTCATGGAGAGGGCGTGAGTTCCTCCTCCAGGGTCTATGGTGATCCAATTCATGATAGGGGTTTGCTTTGATGAGTGCCCTGGACTTTCCAGACTTGTGAAAGCCTCAAACTTTGTTGAGGCTCCTTTCCTGGGGAGCTCCTTCTTGAGGGAGTCTCACTGCTCTCTTTCAGACTTCCTTTCCTGACTTCCTTTTCCAGTTCCTTTCACTGGGCAGGTTTCAACTAGAAGCAGGAGGCATGGCATATTGATAGAGAGACAAAGAGAGAGAAGAAGAGGGAGGAGGAGGAGGAGAAGGAAGAGAAGAGGAGGAGGAGGGACAGGAGGAGGAGGAGGAGGAGGAAGAGAAGAGGAGGAGGAGGGTGATGGGGTGGAAGGCAGCTTCCAATTATATGAATCAGGACCATGATGGAGGACCTCAGAACCTCAGGGAAGAACCTTGCTTTCTCTGCTTCCAAAGTGGTCCCTAATTATTCAAACATAAGTGGCAGGAAAGTCACTTTTTCTCCTTCTCAATTCTTGCTCAGACTATTGCAGTAGCCCCCCAAGCTGGTTTTCCCCCTTGCTCCTACTCTCTCTCCCTCTGATGCCTCTACCCTGCCACCACCAGAGTGACATGGGAAGGCAAGTCTGAATTTGCCAGTTCCCCACACCATTTCCTTTGATGGCTCCCCAGGTCCACAGGGCCCCTTTTCAGGAATTGGACTGGTCTCTTGCCTAGTTCCAGAACTGTCTCCTCCCACTTGTTATTTTCAATCTAGCTCCGGCAAATGATTTAGAGATGCATCTGGTCTCTGTTGGGGAGGCTGGGCTGGCCTGGGCTTTAGGACATCCTAGGGCAATGTGGAGGAGGAATGTCTCTCACTCACAGTTGCAAATCAGAAAGTTGATCATGCCCCCAAGACTCCAGAAGGTCAAGGTCATGGAGGTATATCCAAAACATGTGGTGGGGATCAGGGTCCTAGAGGTCAGAGTTAGCAGCAGAAGGCCTGAGCTAAGGGGGTCAGAGACCCAGAGAGATAGAAGCAAGGAGAGGAGGGGAGGAGCAGGTATCTGAGCTGCTGACTCTTCCTGGGCTTCTGATCATGCTAGATATGTAGGTAAGAAGTCACCTGTGTGATTAAAGGGCCCGATGTCCCTCTCTTTTGCACTCTGTGCCTTTGCATATGTGATTCCCTTTGCCCACATTTTTAATGCTCTGATTCATCCTTCAAAACTGTTTGTAGGGGCTGGAGCAGTGGCTCAGGGGTTAAAGCACTTGCCTGGCATGCACCAGGACCTGGGTTCAAACCCCAGCACCACATACACGACTAAATGTCGGAGAAACAAAGTCCAGATGAAAAAAATAAATAAAACTGATTCTTTCTTTCTTCCTCTCTTAGCAAAACAAAACAAAACAAAACAAAACAAAGCTGTTTGTACATCAGCTTTTCTGAAAGTCTTCCCAGAGCCTCTCCTGTGATTGCTGCTCCCTCCTCTGTGCGCTTCCCGTTTCTTCTTCAAATATGACAGCCCTCATACCTCGCCGTGATTTTGTTTACCCGTCTGTCTCTCTTTTCAGAGTGGAAGTCTCTGGGCATCAGGAAGCTTGCCTTAACAGTCTCTCCATCCGTGACCGGCCCAGTGGGAGGATTAGACACAGTTGTCTCCTGGAGCTGTAGCAGAACAGAGAAGAGGGGAAGGCAGGGAGGTTTGACTTTGTGCCTAGTCTGCTGTGCAGGGGTGGCAGGGCTGCTGCGGATGGCTTGGTGTAGATTGCACTGCAAACTGTGCCCTGGAACTGCCCTGGATGTCCCTCATTTTAATCAAATCCAGTAAGGCGACGAAGCGAGACGCACGCAATTGGTCTGGATTTCAGAGCAAAAGTTAAGTTTGGTTGGGGACTGAACTAAGGTCCCGGGGAACCAGCACCAGGGGAACGTAACTGCTCTGCAGCTCTGAAGTGCCTCTAATATTACCTTTCTCCAGCTAGCCAGCAAGCCCAGGGCTTGTTCTGGGGGGGAAGGTAGGGGTTCCCGGGACTGATTTAACAGAGCACCGCCCACTGGGAGACATGGTGGATTTTCCACTTCGTCCCCCACTATTTGGACCCTCTGGGATGTAGCCCTGTCAGGTGTTCAGAGGAGCCTCGGCCAGCAGTGTCACTGTCTGACCAACTTCAATAAATCTTTTGGTTTTAACAGGTAGAAAAATCAGGCCCCATTCTGTGGGCCTGGCCTACTGCAAGAGTTCTGGCTCTACATGAAGTGTCAGGAAGACACAAAGGAGAGTTTCCCTCAGCTTTCTCATCACTGTGCCCAAAATACCTGACAAGAGCAACTTAGAGGAGGGGAAGTTTCAGAGGTCTCAGTTCATGGTGAGGCAGCACGCGGGAAGGACCCTGTGGAGGAAAGCTGCTCAGCTGAGGATGGGGTCAGGTGGCAGAGAGCAGAGAGAGGGGAAGAACACCACCCCCCAGGGCAGCCCCTAGTGACCCATCTCCTCCAGCCACCGCCCACCTGCTTATAGGTGCCACTCAGTCATTCAAATTACAATGGACTGATGAGGTCACAGCTCTCAATCCAAGCATCTCACCTCATTCCCGAATTAACAGGAGCTTTTGGAGGACACCTCAGAGCCAAACCGTAACAGGAAGTGCTGGTGTTTAGCCCATAGCAAAAGCACACATATAACCCCCAAGCCAATCCAGACCATCTCTACAATCCACAGTAATGCCAACCAACCTGCTCATGAATCCGTCTCTCTGGATTTCTTAACTTTCATTTAGAAGGCGTCTTACAGTCAGAGCGTGTGGTAACCTAACATAAGGGAGGGGTACTCAGCTCCTTGTCCCTGCTCTTGAGGAAAGTCAGCATCGTGGTGAGTCAAGGCGCAGACTGCGGTGGGCAAAAGGGCTGGGGAGAGTCATGGCACTTCCCTCAGTGCCTGAGTGGTCTTGGGCAAGTTAGATTCTTCCAGTTCCAATTTTTCCGTCTGCTCTATGGGGATAACTGTCATTGCAGAGAAATGGTGTGATGCGTGCATTAAGGTGCCTGGCAAGGCCAATGCTTGATTATTGCCATTGGAGTCCGGCGGGTCTTGGCCTCAGGTTTCCAGTGTCTGCTTTGCATTCTAGCAGTTTCCTCTGCCTCAGTCAGTTGCTGTGTTCCTCACCATCTACTCAGCCTTCAGGAGTCCTGGATTCTGTCTGAGCTCAGGCATCAGCTGGCTGGCATCTTGAAACAAGTCACATAAACTCTCTGTACTTATTCTTTCACCTGCCCTTGAGGGGGTCTGCTCTGCCCCTTCTTGTGGTTTGTGCCCTGAGGCGTCCTCTGTAAGCTGAGGCCCAGCGAGGGAACTGAGAGGCTGATCCTCTGCCACGAGGCCTCCTCAGCACAGCTCTGGCCTGAAGCCAGGTGTAGAGAGGAAACATCAGCAGCTGCCTTTTCTTTTCCTTTTCTGCAATGTCAGGAAGCCTTCATTTTCCTCATAGAGTCTCAGATTGATGTCACAGGCACTTGGAGGTGGCCTTGGTTGTTTTCCTTGTGTGTGTGCTGGGCCTGGGTTCCTGGGGAAAGGGGGGGTGCTAGCTCAGGTCAGCAACGATCAGGAAGCCACGAAATGTGCCCTGTCCTCTACTACTGGTCCCCTCCACACCCTCGGGACCCTGCTGCCCCTTCTTCAGGGAGTTGCCTCATGCTGGCTAAGTAGGGAACATTGGCTGCGACCCCCAGCAGCTGTGTTTGAAGAATGGGCAAACTGCACACCAGGGCCCCAAGCGGGCTGCCCGCTCACTGGCAGCCACTCCCTGCTGGCAACTGAGCATCTCCTGGTCCTGCCTTTGGCAGGTGTAAGAGAAACACACAAACAAGGCTAACTGCACCTTCAAAAGTGATGGGAAGGGGCTGGAGCGGTGGTTCGGCGGTTATGGCGCTTGCCTGGCATGCACAAGTACACGGGTTCAAACCCCAGCACCACGTACACAACTAAGTGTCAGAGTAAAGCACTCTCTCTCTTTCTCTCACTGTCTCTCTCTCTTTAAAAAAAAAGTGATGGGAAGGAACTTGCCTCCATATGGGATTTTAATTTTTTTAATAGTCAACCCTCCATGTGCCCAGGTTTCACATTGGGGATTCAAACAAACGCAGATCAAAAATGTTGGGGAATAATTGTATCTGTACTGAGCTTGTACAAACTTCTGTCTTTTAGTCACTGTTCATAGCGTTTGCATGGTGTTAGGTATCGTAAGTCATCTAGAGATGGCTAGAAGTATATGGGAGGATGTGCATGGGTTATATGCAAACACCACACCATTTTATTCCAGGGCTGGAGCATCCATGGATGCTGGTGTTTACAGGGGAGCTGGAACCACCCCCACAGATCCTGACGGGCAACAGAATACCTGAGCCTGTGTATCTCCCTCTGCATCTCTCCTATCAGCTGTGTTTTTAAACCAGCATGTGGAAAACTGAACAAGGACTTTGTACCCCAGACAATGGCCAGAAAGGGGCCTGCTTCTAGATTCAGGGGTTGCCATGACAACTAACCCCCAGGCGCTGATGGCCTGTCACTACTATAACCAGCCCAGGAGCCTCTCTAACTCTTCCTCCACACTGCTCCATCCACCACCAGAAAATATCTCCATTTTTCCCCCCCCAGGGGAAGGCAAGAGTAAAAGCAGGCCAAGCGAGGATGTCAGGACTGTTAACAGATTATTGGTGTAACCCTGCTGTCTGGGCCCCTCCTTCCCGCAAATGAAAGTCTGACCTCATACATCGTTCATGCCACAGACCGGCTTACTGGGCTCTCCGTCAAACTGGGAAGGGGGAAGGAATAGAACCAAGGATGCTTTCTCACTCCCCTGTTTTAGTACAGAGTCAAAAAGAAGAAGCCACCAGGGGCTCTGACGGCAAGATAGCATGGAGGCAGGGGTGTCATCTCCTGAAATTCAGGGACAGGCTAGTAATTTGCTGCGGAGGGACAGAAGGCGAAAGACTCTATAGAGAGATGTCTTACGGGGAGGATGAACTCTACTATCTTACAAATAGGATTACACTCCCCAGGGGGAAATGGAATTGTGCAAGGATCTGATTAATTAAGCTTGGTCCACTCTCTGTCCATCTTTCTGTTCATCCATTGGTCCATCCTTCTGTCCATCCATCCAATAAGACATGAGGGAGACAGCAAGGTCCCTATCCTCATGGAGTTTACAGTCTGGTAGGGAAGATTAATAAGTAACTGAAGTGTCCTGAGCATTCTGAAAGGCAGCCTTCCACCGACCTCCTCCTTCCCACCTCACCGTCCTTTCTCACCCCACCATGAGTTCTGGGTCCCCAGAGAAGGAGAACTTTATACTTACATATTGGAAAAACGGTCACATCAGTCCGAATTTAATCATGTGTTTCCATCTCTCTCTCCCATGTTGGGTTGTAGTGCAAGGATAGATCTTGCTCCTCTGCCCTTCATTGGTACAGGCCGGGAAGTGTCATGGAATTTTTTGGCAGAGGCTGCCCCTGGTGGATGCATCTTTTCACCCTTTTCAGGCAGTTTATGACTAGTGGTCTCTTGAAAAATTTTAAAGACACTTTAAAAAAATTTTTACTAAGCAGTCGAGTTATTGTACAATCACAAATGCATATAAAGTAACAATATTATATGCATATGTTCTTAAACCAGAATTACAACCACATCACCCACACCCCATCTCTTGTTTCTTCTATATTTCACCCCTACAGGCAATATAAATGCTTAGGTTATGAATTTTCCAGAATTAAATGATTGTATAACCATTACTTGGATTCTCAGGGGGATAAAGAGTATGCTACTTTGTTGATTGTCTCCCTAGATCCTTCCCTATTCTCCCTCCTTTTCCCTTTCTCCCTACTTATCTATGGTTGCCCTAGATTATGTGTTGCTATGGCTTTGCTAGGTTTAATACATGAGTTTCACTACCTTTCACACAGGCATGGTTTTAGTTCCAGCCTCCACAGATGAGTGAAAACATCTGACCCTTGACTCTCTGGGTTTGGCTAACTTTGGTCAGCTTGATTTCTTCAATTGCCATCCACCTCCTTTCAAAGGTCACAATATCGTTGTTTCTAATTGCTGAGTAAAATTCCATTGTATTTTGGGATCCATTCATCCAATGAAGGGCATCTGGGTTAATTCTATAATTTAGATATTATACATTGAGCTGCTATGAACATAGATTTTGCTGTGTCACTGTAATGTGTTGATTCTAACTCCTCTGGGAAAATACCCAGAAGAGGAGTAGCTGGATCGTATGGTGGATCCATCCCTAATTTTTTGAGGAGTCTCTGTACATGCTTTCCAGAGTGGCTGTACCAGTCTCCACCAACAGAGCTAGTGTTCCTATCTCCTTACAACCCCTCCAACATCTGTTATTATTTATAGTCATCTTTGCCAATCTGACTGGAGTGATGTGAACTCTTAATGTAGTTTTGATCTGCATTTCTCTGATTACTAGTGATTTAGAACACTTTCTCATATATTCATTGGCTTGCTTGATTTCCTTTGTTGAGAAGTTTCTGTTTAGTTCTCTGGCCCATTTATTGATTGGATTATTTGTGTTTTTGGTATTAAGCTTTTTGAATTCTTTGTAAATTTTGGATATTAGTCCCCTGTTGGAGGATTCACAGGCCATGATTATCTCCCATTTTTTAGGTGTCTCTTGACAATTGTGACCAATTCCTTGGCTGTGCAGAAGTTTTTCAGTTTAATGGCATCCCATTCATTGATTTTTTACTTTAATTATTTTGCTTTAGCAGTCTTGTTGAGAAAGTCTTTGGCTATTCCCAAAGGCTGGAGTGTTGGTCCTAATTTTTCGTTTAGCAGTTGTATGGTAGCTGATTTAATTCCTAGTTCCTGGATCCATTTTGATTTAATTTTTTTGTGCAGGATGAGAGATAAGGATCTAATTTCAACCTCTTGCAAATGCCTGTCCAGTTTGTCTGAACCATTTTTTGAATAGGCTGGCTCTCCTCCATGTTATATTTTGACCCTGTTTGTCAAATATCAGATATTTAAAGATTTGTGAGTTTGTCTTAGAGTCTTCTATTTTATTCAATTGGTCTTCATTCCAAATTTGATACCAGTACCATGCTGTTCTTGTTACTACATCTCTACAGTATAGTTTTAGATCTGGTATTGCAAATCCATCTGTTTCATCCTTCTTGCTTAGTAATGTTTTGGGTATTCTGGGTTTCTTGTTGTTCCAAATCAATTTGAGAATTGCTTTTTCTACATCTGTAAAGAATGACATTGGTATATTGATGGGGATTGCATTGAATCTATATTGTGCTTTTGGCAGAATGTCCATTTTAATTATGTTAATTCTGCCTAAACAAGAGCATGGAATGTCTTTCCACCTTCTCAGGTCTTTGATTTCTTTCTTCAGTGTTTGATAATTTTCATTGAAGAGGTCTTTTACTTCCCTAGTTAGATTAATTCCCAAATATTTTATTCTTTTTGAGGATATTGTGAATGGGACCGATTTTCTGATTTCTTCTTTTGCGCTGTTATCGTTAGTGAATAGGAAAGCTATTGATTTATGGGTATTGATCTTGTAGCCTGCCACTTTGCTAAATCTGTTTATAAGCTCAAATAGCTTTCTGGTAGAGTTTTTTGGACCTTCCAGATATAGGATCATGTCATTAGCAAAAAGGGATAGTTTGACTTCCTCCTTTCCTATTCTTATCCTTTTGATTTCCTTCTCTTTCCTGATTGCTCCAGCTAGGGTCTCAAGAAGTATACTGAATAAAAGTGGTGAGAGCAGGCAGCTTTGTCCTGTTCCTGAGTTTAGTGGAAATGCTTTCAGCTTTTCTCTGTTTAATATTATACTAAAGGTCATATATGACCTTTACATAGTGAAGTTCCTTTGATCCCTGTCTTTTCTAGGGTTTTGAGCATAAATGGGTGCTGAATTTTATCAAAGGCCTTTTCTGCATCAATTGAGATGATCATATGGTTTTTGTCCTTAATTTTGTTTAAGTGATGAATCACATTTATTGATTTATGTATGAAAAATCAGCCTTGCATATCTGGAATGAAGTCCAGATTGTGGTGAATTATCTTCTTGATGTGTTTTTGAATGTAGTTTGCTAGAATCTTATTAAAGATTTTTGCATCGATGTTCATCAGGGGTATTGGTCTATAGTTTTCTTTTTTTGATGTGCCTTTGTTGGGTTTTGGTATCAAAGTTATGGTTGCCTCATAAAAAGTATTTGGGAGACTTCCTCCTTTTCAATTTCTTGAAATAGCTTAATAAGGAGAAGTGTTAGGTCCTCTTCGTAGGTGTGGGAATCCATCATGTCCTGGGCTTTTCTTCTTTGGAAGGTCAAAGGCATTTTTAATCTATGTTTTTCTAATAATTAACAATAAGAATACTGGAGAATAAATTAGAGTAATTTATATTGCATGCTTTTATAAAAACGTCAGTTTTTATCCTATTATCAAGTATACCTAAAATGAACAGGGGGTGGGGGGAAGGGAGGAGGGGAAAAATGGGGCACTGAATTAAAAAAAGACTCCATGCTTTTATAATTATGTCATTGTATAATCTTAGTCATGTATGCCTAAAAAACCAATTAAATTAAATTTAAAAATAGAATAAAAATACCTGAGACAATTATCTTAAAAAATAACAGCAAAGGAATATCTATCTATATTTTTAAATCCCCACTAGGTGAGAAAAGAATTTGGAATGTTTTTATTCTTTCATCCCATTTTCTGTAAAAATAATCTGGGGTTTAAAATCTGAGATTTTCATCATCAGTTTATGTAATTACATCTTTTGTGAATTACTTTGCTATTTCATTTGGAACAATATTGATGATAATTATTTATACTTATCTCTATATTTGGCTGATTTATGTCTTCACTGACAATTCTGTGCTATACATTTCCCAGTCTTATATGCTTAATCTGCCTGGGCTTGGGGCTCACACCTACAATCCTAGCAAGTCAGGCTGTTCAGGCTGGAGGATCAAAAGTTTGAGCCCAGCCTAAGCAATTCAGTGAGGTCCTGAGCAACTTTTAATGAGCCCTGTCTCAAAATAAAAAATTAAAAGGGCTTGGGGATGTAGCTCAGGGGTAAAGCACTCCTGGGTTCAGTTCCCAGTATCAAAACAAAACAAAACAAAACAAAAAACAAACAATAATTTAAATGTTTAATCTGATATATCTTTTGATCATCATTGATTTGTAATATTTTTAAAGGAAGAATAGGTATGAGAGAGGTGCATTTTCTGAAGTCTTTGTTATGATTCTCTATTTCCTGCCTCCTGTGAGCTACAACTTGACTAAGTATAATAGTTCAGCAATCAAAAATCTTTTTCTTTAAAATTTTCACTCATTATATTTAAGCTGAACACCTAAAACTAAGTATATACCTTTTTCTTTGTTAAATGTTTTTCTTTATACTTTTTTCTTCTTGTGAAGTGAGAGTTTACTGTCCAAATGTCTTTTCTTTATTTATTAGATGGATATAGAGATACAATTGAGGGGGAAACATTATCAAACATTCAAGAACCAATGTATACATACCTAGTTATCCAGGGCTAATGCCATATCATGGATGCCAAGCTTGGGTTCCCCCTGTTGCTGTTTCCCCCAGAAGAACTCCTAAGTTAAATGGATAAATTGTGGAGGACAAAGATCTTCTTCTGAGATGATTCCCCCATATTCCCATTCTCCAGTCGCCTAGGAGTTCTTCCTACACCCTCCCCCCCCCCA